>WKFP01013706.1:74845-87862 GCA_011057875.1 Pterocles orientalis
CCCTTCCCTTCCCTTCCCTTCCCTTCCCTTCCCTTCCCTTCCCTTCCCTTCCCTTCCTTCCCTTTTTTTCTTTTCACAAACCAAAAATCTCATACATCATTATGATGCACCAGTATGATGTGAAGGAGTTTGACATGCCACTGGGCATGTTGCTTGACAAACTGCAGGCACCTCTGGTAGTGAAGGGTTGGGGGATGTGGGGAGGGAGTCAGGAAATACAATGAGATTCAACAAGAATAATCCAGTCCAAGGATAAGCATAGGGGAAATAACATTATAGTCTAGGAAAGAGAAGGCTCAGGAGAAACATGATCACAGGCTATAAACACCATCAAGGTAACATTAAAAATGAATGAAGGGAATTACACTGTCTCAGAAGATGACATGACAAGAAGTGATGGCCTGAAGCTAGGAAAGAAAGAGCTGAAGTTAGACACTAAGAATAAGTCTTTAACAGCTAGAACAATTGGACAGTGTGAGGAATGACTGGGGGTGGCAGTCAAGCCACCAACACTATGGGATGTATTTGAGAAAAAAGATTACTTTTAATGCTTCTAATAAAGAAATGCAGCAGAAAGTGGGGTGACAGACCAGAAAACTAATTCACTTTTTATAACTGAATTAGTGAGATTATGATTTTTTATATATACATCTCTGTATACTTAGAAGGAATAGACATGGGCATTGATTTTGAAAAATAAATATCCTCCTTTTTGTTTTTATTGATTGAAGTCAACTTTCATTTAGGACAAAGAATCTGATTTGATTTTTTAAAAATACTTGTAGGGGAAAATATCTATATACTAAGATTTCTGGCTCTAATATTTTTGGAGATAAGTAGCCAATTTCTTTGGTAAGACATGGACTATACTATTAAATAGGAACAAATGACAGATGTGCTAATAAACGTCTGCACTTTGTTTCTGCTGATGTGAGACAATAAAATACAGATCATAATCATCTGGAGTAAACCACAGGACTGCAAGATACGGGAACAAACTGATTTTTTAATAAAGAAAAGTTGATGACCATGATTGTGGAGAAACATAAAATAAATCTCCTGTTGGTGAATCTGGAAAGGCATAAAGTGAAATTGTGTATGCTTCTCTGAAATTGTGTATGCTTCTCTGAAATAGCAGCGGAGGACTTGATGGGCTAGGAAAAAAAGACTGGAAAAATCTTTTACAGAGCAGCTTGAGATTCCCACAACACAGTGGTGTTTGTAGCTGTCACAATGCCAGTATTGCCAAAATTACACCTCAGAGTCTTAACTTCTTTCCACGCAGGGAATTCCAGGGAAACACATCATTATTTTGTTTTGGTGATGATGCACCTCATTCTAGAGGTGCAGAAAAAGTCCTCAAGAAGTATGATTTTTTTTTTTCCTCTTTCTTTCCACTGTTTCTGCAGCAGCCCAGTAGAAATCCTTGAAATCATTTATAACTATTTCTGTGGCCTGCGAGATCTAGGGTTAGAGTAGTGGTAAATCTTTAAAGCTGAAAATCTAATCTTGGATTTCTTTGTATTTTCACTTGTGGTAACTCGTGATTTTCTTTTTGGAGTCCCAACTGCAGAGATTTTTCAGCATGCAGAAAAAACAAAATAGTACAAATATTTTTCTCCAGTTTGTCTAGTGGCAAACTGGCAAACTACAGCTCTGAGTGCTCTAAGTGACTCTAAGTGTTAGGCTGTGTTTTGAGCTGGCCTCATATATTTTACTATGATAGTTGAACTGACTGATCTAGATGTTAAAAAAAAAGCAAGCACAATGATAACTTCTTTCTTTTTCTTTTGCAGCTCTGCTCAAAGAATATGTACTACTTTTAAATTGAAAATATTATTAGGAGCACTCTGTTATGATTCTTGGGATGGCTGAAGGGCTTTTTTTAAAATCAGTGATCTCAGAGGGCTTTTCAAGCAGTAATTAAGTGTCACAAATCCATGGAGATACAGGTAAATAGGAGTTATTCACCCACCACAGGAATACAACCATATTCAGACCAGCACACAGCAGCTAAGAACAAACAGTAGAATGACGTGCAATGTTGCTCTGAATTAATTTCAAGTAGCAGTCAGCAGGGGGACTAGACAGGATGAAAACTGAAATCAGACTACTATGAAATGAATAATGGCATCTAGGTTTGAAACATTTAGGTAGACAGACTATAAGCACCAGCAGATTCCAGCTAACTGCAAATCGGCAAAACCCCTTTCCTATTCCAGTTCAAATACGTTACCCTTTCCTTTCCCAGTTCCCTTTTTATCTCATACGGTTGGTTTTTAATTTTGTGAATAAATAATGTAAGTTGAATAGAAGCAGTATTTCTCCGATATTCAGCCCTTCTGAAATTCTGTCGTTTAATGGTGACCCTGATTAACTTCTGACCTTTTAAAGGATCACTGTCCAATCTGGTAAGCCTGCAATATCAAACTAGCAGAAGGACTCAGAGCAGAGGCTGCTTAAAAACTGCTTCTGAGACCAATAAATATGATTGGTGCCCTAAAAGGGAATTTTAAATGAATGAAAGAAGATCAGTGCAAGTCTTGGTGCACCAATGAATGAAGACTGGAAGCATTTTGAATGAAGAGAAGTTTGGAGGTGGCTGGATGACAATGTTAAACATGAGTAGTCTGGGATATTGATGAGCCGTGTGGGAAGGACAGGGGACACCAAAGACACTTGGAAGGAAAGGCTGTATGCTACCTATCAGTGCACCTGTGGATAAGTCTATTTATAGAAAATACTTTAGGGGGCAGAGCTTAGTCCTTTTACCTTTTCATGTGTTATTAACATAGAATATTGTGAGCAAGGTTCAGACGCCGGCAGGTTGGTGGCAATAGAAGCCAGCCTGTCTGTCCCAGAAGGGAAGGAGGTGATACAAAGAGAGGTACCCTCCATACCACTGGGAAACAACTGGTCCAGAGCTTCTGTGGATAATTCGTGCTGCTAGGGAGGCCAGCCTAGCAGAGGATCAAAGGTACTCTTGTTCAACACATCTCTCAAGCAGTCTTTTCTCTTTAGGGCTAGAACTGAAAGCTAATATCTGGCCAGAAGAATTGCAAGAAGAGCACTGAAACTTCCTTCTCCCAAAGTGTAAATCTTGTATTTGCAATTTGTATGGTGAGTAGGTTGCTGCAATGTCTTCACTGGGGCAAACTTCCTCGTCTTGTTTTTATCGACAGACCACATTGCAGTCAATAGTTTGATCCTTCTCTTTGACTGTGTCTCAAGCCCGGCCCGGTGCTTGCAGACTCTCGAAAGGAGGATCTAGGAATACTAGAAGGATTTGAAAAAAAATATACTTATACTTGCACAATCTTCAGTGCAAATGCATTTGGCAATATTATTTCCAATAATATAACTTTACTCAAAGTAAAAAACTAAAGCACTGGTATAGATAATAAAGGGGACTTAAAGGAAGGGGTGGTCATCAAAGTTGACAAATGTTATTTCCAGATGAGTAAATGGCAAGTGCTTTTGCTGCCTTTACTCCATTTTACTCCATCCTGGTACTGAAAGGGGTTTATATGAGAAAGAGTTGCTTCATTTATCAGGAGGATATTGGTGTAAAATAGCCTTCTCAAATGTGCAGTTGTAATCTAAGGAGGAAAAAAATGGAAGAGCTGAACCAAGGCAACCACTATGAAGCTCCAGATCTACGTCTACTCTTTACGCATAAAGCTAATAAGAACTTTAAAGGTTAGCGTAGGCTAACATCCAGAAGACAACAGTGGTCTTCTGTTTGTCTAATAATAACCATGATACATTATTTCTTCTCAGGCACTACAGAAGACTGTTTTATTTTTAATGAATTATTACAGTTGAAATTTTCGTGGTGAGAAAAAAAAAAAATTGTATGATTCCCTAAATTTAGAGTTAGGGCAACATGAAAGTATATTATAACTTTGGCCTCAGGTCTACAATGAAATATGCAAGCTGCAATAGTTTCACTGCAGGATTAGCAACGTCAGTTATGGATTTTTTTTCTTTAATGAAAGCTTTTCCCAACAAATTCAGTCACTAACCTGGCTTAGCTCAAATATTTGCCATGTAGCCTGTTATACTTACAGTAAATTTACTTTTTCTTGTGTCTGAGGGAGTGCAAAATGTAAAAACGTATGTAAGTTCATTCTGGTTTCACCTGTAGAGAAATAATCAGGGCGTTCTCTACTGGTACTGAGTAAGGATAATTAGGCTTCTGATATCTCCTTGTGGTACCGAAGTCTCCGGTCCTGCTCAAGTGTGTTTAGCATATATCACAGTGCAAAGAACTGCGTGTCCTGGTAAGAGCCAGTAGGCTCCCGGTGCTCAGTAGTGGCTTTCCCTGCTGTGGCCATCATAGTTGCAAACAAGAACTAATGCATGTCCAGGCAAAAACCAGTATCAATCCACTGCACACACTGTTTCTGACCTGCACTGTTGATATTTCTGGTGAAAGTGTAAATTATGAACAAAACCAGTGCCTGAGGTTTTGCAAACTTAGCAACACTATATAACATAAAATAGGCCCATGGGGATCAGTGCTGCATGATAGTTTCCTTATCTGAACCAAATGCTGTAGTTTCTTGCTAACTGAAATATAGAGTTGTTCATGGAGACAGAATGAGCAGAGGAAGTCAGTCCTCTTCTCTGCTGCATCACTTTGCTAATACAACAGTAGCAGAAGTTAACTCTACATTGCTAGACTAAGCTAACACAGCATCTTTATCTAAATTAACTCATATTATAATATTACACATTACTCATAACACTTGAAAAGGAGAACATTCATTACTAGTCTTTCAGTGGACTGAACCATTAAAAAAATCCAGAGGCTTCCTTTTGGCAGTTGTGATGTATGGAGGCAAAGCTAACTTCCTAGATCACTGTTAGAGAAAATAAATTTCTTGTAAGGAATGTCCAAGCATTTCAAATTGTTCCTGAGTCTAATATTGCCTGGGAGCTTAAGAGGTAGCTCAAGGCTCCACATCACACTTTGTTTTCCACAGAAACCCACATAATGCTCTGGTATAGCTGCAACTCAGTAGGTTACTATGGGTGGTTGTGAGTATTCTCCTGTTTTGATGATTTTTTTTCTTTTTTATTCTGTTAACCTTCTGCACTTTTGAGTCATGAGTATGGATGTGCATAGCACTAAGCATACAGAAAGAGATGAGTAGCTGTCTATGAGTAAAAACAGATCAGATATCACCACAAACAAAGCAGAAAATGCCTGTGTGATTTTAGGGGTAACCTTGTCAGAACAGAGGAGGGTAAATGGAAGATGACATCTGTATTTAAGAGAAGTTTGGGTTCCCTGTAGTTGTATTTTGCTTTTCCTGCAAAACTCTGGCCCCAACACCAAGAGCTGATTATTCACTTCCCTCTTGGGCCATGAGCCCTCATGTCTGAGGAGGGCAACAACTATGTTACTACTGAGTGCTGTCCAGATTTTTGAAAGCAGCTCCCTCTTGTCCTTATGGGCTTGAAATCTTACATGACAGCAGGTCAGTAGACGGACAGCAGTACCACCTTTCCCTGTGCCTTCTGTGTGCAGACATTAGCAGGAGGCAGTGTAGTTGCAATTTTACCATTATACACAAGTAACATCTTTTTTTTCCTTGAAAATGTTTGGTATTCAGAGCACTATAGAGATCTGACAAGGCTGTACAAGACAGCTGCAGGTCTGTCTTGTGCTGAGCACATTTTACAAATCCAGGGTAAAGTTACTCTTTTTAACAAAATGTTAGTGCTCTGTTTCCTGACTGTAACTCTAATAGGCATATTTATTTATTTATTTCTTGTATTCTGATTTCTTTGAGGGACGTGTCATTGTCAAAAATACAACACATCTGTGAGCTGGCCCAGAGTTCCTGCTAGCCAGGCAGCACAAGATGATGCTGCAGCTGGCCAGCTTGTTGATGGGGTGTAATTTATCTTCTTCAGTTTAGTTTCTTTCTTTATTGGCATGGAATTCCTTTTTGTGAATCTTTTTTTGTCTCTTTGCCAAATCTGTGACCAGTCACAATTGCACATTTACTGACAAATTAATATTTTTGCTTGGCATCAACTTTATTTTGTTCAGATACGCAACATTTTATTTGTAGCATCTGTGTATTTCTAATCAGTTTATCTTCAGCGTGTAGCCACACTCTCTGAGGGATAGGAAGAGAATGGAAAGCTAAAATGAGTTAAATTATATTATACATGTAAATTTTAATATGCATAATGAACAGTAGGGTTAATACTTTATAAGGCTTTCCTGTTTAATAAAAATTAAAACCCCCTCCCCCTCATTCCCACTTTCTGACTGATCTTTGATAGTTTTTTTCAAAGTTTTAATCTCTTAAAAATGCAAATAAAAGAACATTAGAGAAATATACTCTTGGTTATTCCTTTATAATTATTTTTCACTCTAATTTTCTTCTCTTTCTTATTTTCTAGGTTCTGGTTGTTTCTTTTGCAGGTGCTGTGTGGGAAGTTACATCAAAGATACTATTATTTCATCACCTTCAATATATAATTTCTTGATACACTGTGAAATAAGTCCCTGAAGCTTCTATGATTAATTTGTCCTTATTATGCAGCTTCAGTAATACAAATGAAATAAATAATACGGAAAAGAGATACTGAATTTCAGTAGGTGGCCCTGTTATATTATTTCTGAAGCATGCAGGTTATGTGTGATGCCAAACATGCACAGAGATGTTGCTTTTTAATGACTACCCAGGACATGGGTTTGTTTCTCTTCTTGTTTGGGATGATTTTCTCAGAGCAGGTTTTCTATACTGCATGATTTGTCTGAGGGGCTTCCATCTGCTGCACAAATTATTGGCTTTACAGTTTTTCCATTCTTTTTACCATTTTCTTATCCTCTTACAGCTTTTCTCCGGAAGTGGAGAGCTCTAAGCATCCTCAGAAAAGGAGGTGAGACATGGTGAAAGAAAACTTGAGAGAAGTCACATAAAACACAGCCAAATCAGTCCCTCTCTAGGATTTCATTCTGATTAGACAAAGATACACAAATCAGAAGTTGACTGGTACTGTGGGAAGCCACAATGCTGTGGCAGCTCTACAAAATGTGATAGTCGAACTCCCAGTTTTTATCCTTCATGCCACAGCTTTTTCCGTCTGCAGAGGACAATCATATACCTGCTTTTAAGACTCTAAGTAGCCAGAGTTACGCCGAAGTGCCACAGAAGAACGTGGGAAAGCCTGTTACATGTAAATCTTTAAAAACTGCTCCTCATTGCCGATTTAGCCTGTTTATTCTATAGGGGAACTCAGTCTACACTGGGTACAGCAGGCTTGTGAAAGTAGAGTCACGGAAGGATTGTATGTCACTTCATGTGTATTATTTTCATTTTTTACTCCTTGTTGATCGTATCTGAGGGATGCATAATCACAGCTGCTTAATACCTATGTGTGATGGGCCGATGGTTCCCAGGTTCTGGCTGGGGCTCAGCAGAGCTTCACCTTCCCAGGACAGGAGAGGTCTCCTCTCTCCTCGCACAGCATCATCTCTGCCCTGCCACCTTAACAGCTCCATGAGAAGGAATCAGTAGAAGTAACGGATTAAACAACTCTGCCATGGGAAAATAAGGAGGATAGATGTTTCTATATTCATTTTCAGATTTAGAAGCAAAGATGATTTAGAATCGATATGAGTTTTTAAGACACAGCACAATATTTTATGGAGATAATTTGTGTGAAAAATGGATGTATTGAATAGATTGAGAGCTTGCTGTTCCCTCTGTCTCTGAAAATATTTTTATATATAGTTAAAAGCACATCTAATGAAATGTGATTTATGACAAAGTGTTGTATCTTTATCTCTTTCTTCTTTATGTTGTAGCAAAATAATTTTCCCTGAAACTAGCATCATCATGCATTTGGCATTTTTTAGGTATGCCATAAGATGTCATCTTTGCTGATTTTTAGTTATGTGAATACCTGCCTAAACTCCCCCACTCTTCTGACTGTGTGTACAACCATATGATTGATGTTTCATGGGAGGTTTATTTATTGTGATCCATTATTTGAATTACAATTAATACAGAGCAGCCCACTCCAGACCGAAATGGCTCCGTAGTAGTAGGCATGGCTCAAACCAAATTGCAAAAGGGAATGCCTCTGTCCAGGGCAATGCAAACAGGCTAGAGGACAGCAGAGAGAAACCCCACAACAGGTGAACTTCAAGTGAGGAATGATGGCTAGGTTTCAAAGGGTCTGACAAATATTTTCGTTTCCTGCAGGCTTGGTTTTCCATTGAAGTAGTGATATGTGCTGACATGCTTTTTAAGCAAGACTCTCTTTAGAGGTTAGTTATGTTATCACCATTTTTCAGGGGGAGACACTGAAATAGGGAAAGTTAGATACATGCCTGTGATCACTCAACAGACAAGACTGGAATCTCGTTTTCCTGAGTGTGATCTTTTTTACATGCTGTATATACTCTGGACCCAAGTTTTTATTAGAACAATATGTCTTTTCTTCATTACATCAGTATTTTCCAGATGATTATATACTTCCCTGATATTCAGTTTTCAGACCTTTATAACCTCCTGAAACCAAAACAAATTTATTTTGGGAAAGAACGCGGCCAATATCTGTCAGAGATACCCTTACATAATATCTCTTTTCTTTAAACACACTTGTTTTGTCTGAAAGACTTTAAATGCATAAAAGAACGTGTATATTTTTCTCTCCATTGATGTACACAAGAATGACTATATCACTCTTACTCAAAACTCATTTTCATGAAAATTACTGTTAGGTGAAAACAGAAGAAAATTTTCATTATAAATAGTGAAATAAACTGATAACTAGCTGCTAGAGAATGCTAGAATTAATACTTTACAACTTTAATAGTGTTTGCTACTTTTTTCTTCTATGCAGTAGACACAGAATATCTGGAAATGGATTTAAGCTGAGCCCCAGATGAGGATAACTGATCAGAATAAATGGGACTTTTGAAAGCAGATGTAATCCCAAACGAAATTGAGGTCAGAATCCATTGCTTCTGGTTTCTCCAATATTCTCAGTAAAACCCAGGATGATGAAAGCTTCTTCAGTCTTCAGAAAGCTTTTAATGAATATTACATATGTAGTCAGGAAAGCTCTGCACAGGTAATAGTAGTGACAAGCATGTACTTTGATTATTGATAATTCAAAGAGAGGCCATCTACTATGGTCAGTACCTTCAGGTCTGAGTACTAACAAGTCATGTTCTACATGCACATTCTGGATCAACCCGTGAGCAGATGACCTCTGCAGAAAGAACGTGGGGACTTCAGATGTTGCAGGTCTTTGGATGGCCTTGTTACAAGCAGCATAAAAGGAGAGTACTTCTCAGCAGTAGTAACGAGTGCATTTTTCACTAAATCTAATGCCGTTTTGGCAAGACTGCTTTAAATACCCTACATTACCAGCATGTGGGTCTGCATATAATCATGCTGAAGTTAGAAATGGTGAGATATTTTAACCACAGCACCAAATGAAAGACTTTACTGCTTAGATTTTTAAAAACCTTCTTCTGAATTTTAATTTTGTTTATGGCCAGTTTATCTGCAATAAAGTAATATGTTTAAGTATGATTTTAAAGGTGTTACTGGGAAGCGGTTGAATTTTTACAGTGAATCTACCAAGTAGAGCTTCACAGACAAATCAATATAAAGTTAAGAAAAATATAATCAAGAAAACCTGATCGATTATGTACATTACATTTTTCCTTATTGGCTTTTCTAATATTATTGCAGGGTGAATATTCAATAATTATTTAACTGAAACACACTTTTCATACTATTTGTCAGAATGTGCAATTAATTACTAATGATGAAATGGCTATAAAACAAAGGGCATTCCTATTTCATGGCTCGTTTTTCCATTTCCTTGCAAGAGGAAATATCCCAGATACTCCATTTCAAGCTTTAAAATATTTAACCTTTCATTTGGAAGTCATTATGGAGGATCAGTGTTTCAGAGGTCTCTGAAGACTTGATTCTGCAGTCAGATCTCTCTCCATTTTCAGGTGATCTCCTTTCACACACACAGCTGATTAGAAAAATGGAAATTGGTATTTCAGTCACCATTTCAGTTATTCTTTACACAAAGATTTTTAAGTATAGCAAACCTTCAGTCTGTTAATGCAATGGAGTCTTCCTATTCTAAGGATGCTAATGAGGGGTGATGAATCTCCTGTCTTGCTTTCTCCTCAGACTTGTTGTGCTGTAACACCAACAGATGTGCCATGGTTGACGGAACATGGGAAAAGAGCCTGGGGATTCAGCTTACTCTTCCTCCAACACTCCCCCTTAAAAAAAAAGCAAAACAAGCGAGGGTAAGCCCCTTAGTAATAAAATCACAGGTGAGACTGGTGCTAAAAATTATGAAGTGCGGGATGCCATCCTTTTTCTTTGGCATTGACTTTATTTTTAAAATATTGTGCTGCTGGGAAGGCAGGCAGACAAAATGCGGAAGAATGTATTTCTCATGCTTATTCTACTCTTTCCGAAAAGCTGAACTGAATTTTCGGTGCTTATTTTGCCTTTTTTTTTTCTTCTTTTTTTTTTTTTAAAGATCACAACCAGTACCGTGACCTGACACAAAGTGAGGTAGCGTGTTGTCCTTCTGTGATTATGTTACTGTCAGCATGTACATTTACTTCTCTTCTTCAGGATTGTTCTAATTTGTTGCCCATTTATTTTATGTTGCCCATTTATTTTAATTCGATAACCACCAAGATTCCTCACAAAAGGTTAGAAATCAAGGTTAACAAGTAACAAATTACTCTAAAATCAAAATGTCACAAAGTCTCTGTGGAATGCAGCTGCACACATCGGTTACACAGGATCAATTTTTCATTAAATTCTGCAAATGATTTTAAGCCTTTCTTCTGCATCTGTGAGGGATCTGTTCTTCATCAGCTGCCAGAAGATGGAGCTCTTTTAATAAATCACGATGCTGGCTTTTGAAAAAATGCAGATAAAATTACATAGAAAAGCTTTAGAAAAATATTATTTCCATTTGATTTTTACTAAGGCTTAGTAAATACATTTTAAAGTGGGTAAAGATTATAGTCTGCTGCTGTGTTAAACTGAAAACCAGTTTAGTACAGTAGCTATATTTCCAGATTTTGTTTGTTTTAATCTTATATTTTAAACTCTCTTCTTCCTCCATCTTTTAAACTTTCCAAATATTCCTGAATAGTCTGCAATTTACCCTTTAGTTAGGATATACGGAGTTTCAAGAGTGCAAAGGAAGTTAAAAATTGACTGTAAATCCTTTTTCTGCGCTCCTGGTTTCGTGGTGGAAGGCTGGAGTGGAAGGTGGGGTGGCTGGGCTCTGCAGAGCTGCACGGCTGTCAGACAGAGCGTGCTTCACCGACATCTCTGACAACCGCTAAGCGGGTGGGCTTCACTTCTCCTGACATAAGCCACCTCAGAGAGGTGACGGTGGAAAACGAGATAAATGTGCCTGTGAAGGTGTCCCTTTGTCTCTCCTGCTGTATTGACCACGGAGGAAAGACAGATAATGAGGTTGGTCTAGACATCTAACTTTAAGCTAAAGGCAGAATGAATCCAGAAATCTTATTAACAGAGTTTGTGAAGAAAAGATTGAGTCTCTACGCACAGCATTGATTCACACTTCTTTAGTATAAGCCGTTACTACAAGAGAGTACGAGCACGAAGTTCAAATTTTAGAGAGACAGCTACAAAAAACATTTGAAAAAAAAGTTATTATTTTATAAAGTTTTATATCCAATGCTGTATCTCAGTTTTCTACTTAAAACTGAAATAACTTTTCCATGAGTGTCAAGCCTAGATGGAGGGATCCTAAAATACAGATTACTTTATATCATTCATCGTAGTGTTACTGGGAGTGAATTAACAATACACTGAAGAATTCTCATATTGACACAGTGCCTGAAGAAATGTAGACCTCCAAAGGTTGCTTGGTATGACATGATTGACTTTTTAATCTATTTTAAGGAAACTTCTTTTTTTCTGTATGAAAATTAATCAGCTTGTGTGATCAGCCTGTCAATAGCTTTCACTGAATTTGTCAATCAGCCTGAATTGCACTGAAAGTGACTTTGGGCCTGAATTTCAAAATTAAAATTAAAAGTGTGTGTGTTTTTGCCACTCTTCTCTCCTGATGCAGAGAGATATTTGCTTTTAACAGAGGTTAATAAAATAAGAAAAGGTTTTTGCGTGCTAGCCTGGTATTGGTCACAATGCAGCAATTCTACTCTGTGGATTATTCCCTTTGCAAAGCCTTTGGTGGTGGTAGACGATACAGTTTTGTCCAGTCTCTCCTCTTTATGTTATACTTCAGTAGATGTACTTAAAAGCTTTTCACAGCTATACTGTACATTAGGGTAAAGGCTGAAGATTCACATGTGCTACTTTGACACCTTTGCTCCTTCTCAGGCCACTGAAAAGAGGAAAGTATTTCCTAACGTTAAAAGCTGGGCGTATTCAGAGAGGAAGTTAGAGCACTGAATGAAGACCTTAACTACCGTTCGTTCTGTATTGATTTTATAGGAGGTTATGCACCTCAATTCAAGCCAAAAGTTCTAATAACCCTCCTGCATTCACGTGTATTTTCTAAGTGCACCCTCTGTCGTAGACCCTGAAACTGTACTGTGATGTTGGGTTTCAGCTTTGGTCTGCTGTTTTCTGATATCACGAAAAGAAGGTTCACAGTTGCATTCGAAATTTTGAAATGAATTTATAAAGAAGTTAAAAAAGGACTTAATTTTTCTTTCTTTTTAGGATTATTTTTACAGTCAGTTTCCAAAAATTCCATTAGCTTTAGATCTTTGTCTAGGTTTCTCCGAGTAGCAGTGAAAGGATCACATCTGTGGCAAAGGAGAATTCTTACTTGACAGTAAATGGGCCTGTGGACACACGCCAGAGGATTCAGCAGGAATCAGGTGCTGTCCATCCATAAATGATGGTGCATAATGATGACAAAGAGAGGGTGTATATTATTATTTGAGACTTTTATTTCTCATGGCTTTCATATTTTTGCTGA
>WKFP01013707.1:12725-22738 GCA_011057875.1 Pterocles orientalis
ATATCATCCAGGGAGAACCTGGATTTAAATTTAGTTTTGATTATGAGAGATCCCAAAGAGGACCTTTGCCTGGAGTCCGAGAAAGGAACGCAGGAGGAGGTTGGTTTTTGATAGTGTATGAATCCAACTCTCCCATAAAGGAAGGGACATCTATTTATTGCCCTCTACTACTGTGTGCGCTTGTAAATCATTTCACAAGTAAGCTGTGAAGTTGGCAGTTGATCGTCAGTGTGCATAAATTGCAACTTCATCTTCAGATACTGTTTTTCAATATAATCAGCACCCATGTTTTATAAACCTAAATCCTAACCTTTCTGTGTAGTTCTCACTTTATATGGTTCAAAATATTAATTTTAAATGTTCTTTATGCTTCTATGATGAGCTGTTTACACTTAAATAAGGATGAAAGATTTGAAATAAAACAATCTTTCATCAATGTGTCTCCAGTTATCATGTCCTCAAGCCATTATTCAGCAAAGTTCTTGAAGTTTTAAATTATTTAATCTTGGTGTGTCCTGTAAGATTGCATTCATCAAGACTTATTCTGATTTTCTTGGAGGAAAATGGCACATAATTGAAGTTCGATCTACTTGCTGTTTTCGTGGTTCAGCAAAGGACGTAGTTTTGCTATGCTGAATCTTAGAAGTGCTCCACTGAAATTACAAAAAAACAAAAGTAAAAAAACAAAACCTATTTACACTAAGGAAAGTTGGGATTCTGAGTTTCAGCTTTAAGCCCTCTACCTCTTCTCAGGCAGCCATGTGTCTCTTACTTAAGATCATCTTGGTAGAGATATGAGTGGTGTATATTAAAAACTAGGAATCTAAAATGACATAACTTAGATACAATTCTATTTTAGGAGACTAATGTTTACAGATTTTGTCTGATTGGAAAGCATCTACTTTCACAGACATTCAAAGAATGTCTATTTTCATAAAACTTCTTTTAAAATTATATAAAATTTAGGTGCATCAAATGTAGAGACCCATTTAAAACTGAGAATAAAAGATGCAAGAAAAGTGTAAAGTGAGAGACAGAAACGTGAAGAATTCATAATAAAAAAATCCCATTGGGTTTAAATTCTGTAGATATTAAATTTGAGAAAGACATTTCTCATTATATTTTCTTAGATACCAACTCTAGACTATGCAACTTTTAAGGGTTGGGTTTGTTCTTTTTTCGGTAGTACCACATTAAAATCCACCAATAATAAAGCAAAAGACAGAGAGTAATCTGTAGCTAGTACTTAGTTCTGCCTGAGAGTAAAATTTTATGCAACTGAAAATCGTGTAGAACACATACTGTTGTGTTATGATCTTACAGATTAATTCAATCAGAATTTGTCTGCAATTGCTTTGGATCAGTTTCTTTGCACTTCCAATGACATAAAATCCTCTTAACTCTAGTAGCAGCAAGGACTCGGATCTTTACAGCACTGGTTTTAGGGTTTGGTGGAAAATGCTGTATTTCTTGGGCAATGGAAGCACAGAAAGAAAAAATACTCTTTCAGGGGGGTTGTTTTTATTTTTAAAGTGGCGTGCAGGAAGGTTTCCTTTGCAAAATCAGAAGAGGGCAACACAAACACTGTCCTCCGTGCTCAGCCAAAATGGGACAACATTTAATAAATCTATGTATTCATAGCTGGAATTCTTGCTTTAGTCAGACATGTTTAGCCAAAGTGGAGTCAAAGGGAAGAAAGGGAGATTCCAAAGACCTCCTAGTCATTGTGTGTTCATACTGGTTTAACGCAGAAGATGTTCAAAAGGCTGGAGTGAAAGTCATGTGGTCAAAGGCATAAGAGCAATGAAGCATATAGTGACAATGGTGTGTATTTCCTCTCCCATGTATTGGAACTAGTCCTTATCATTTTTAGAATTATTTGCCTTATATAACAGTGTTTCTGATCTTCAAGTGGCAAGATTTGTCAATAGTTCAAAGATAAGACTGAATATTAAAATAAAAAGGTGAAATGAACCTTAGAATTTGTATCCTCTTACCACCATATGGATCCTCTTACCACACAGTAACTTAAACACACGACAATGGGAGAGAGGCAAAATTCAGATTTATACAGAAGGTATTAAAAGTCCCATGCATTTAAGCAAAGGTCCTAGAACTTTTCCAAGATGAATAAAATTACTGTAGGTGTACATTAAATCTGAAATACTATGAAGTTTTAAGCCAGGAAAATGCTATTCTGATGGAAATCGTGGGATAGCTGTGTAAGTTGATGTGATAGCATCCTCTGTGTGTTATGTTGCTGGTGACAGACCCTCTTTGGACACTTGAGTGATGGTGTTTATATCATTCCCACTACAGACAAGCTGCCTGAGGTTATTTTACTTTCATGCCATTGTCATTTAATGTTAGTAAGTGTTGAAATAGGTATGGATTGACAGTCCTGGGGAACTGTGTAATTCCTAAGCCAGATTCTTGTAACTGGCCCATTAGTTTCATACAAAATGTAAACATTTATTCTGTGTTAAGGCAGGTTTTCGTAATTATTTGCACGTGAAAGTTGGAATTGGGAGTGAAACTTTGCTAGGGATGTTTCTGAGTAATAACGCTCTGTCAGCTCATTGTTGATCTGTTGGATATACCTAATGCTTGATGAACATTTGAGGTATAATGAGAGTCACTAGTCCCCAGCGTAAAGTAGTATACACGATCTGTAAGAATACCTATAAATCTACCCTCAAGGACTAATTTATATACAAAATAGCATTTTCTTCCCAGAATGGCATGTTCATTTCTGCAGGACTAATCGCTGACTAAAGTGATATTCACTTTTTTAATAGCAGAAGTTATCCATTTACCTAAATATATATGTAACTCTGTCATATAGCCACATTAGCACTAGTATTGAGCAAAGGAAATCACTTTCTTGTAGATTAACTATTTTTCTTTGTTTTCCCATACATTCTTCATTTTTTAAACAAGTAAGTTCTGTTTCTTTCTACATTCTCAAGCAACAGTTCAGATGGGAAATTGTTTCCTACTGCTTTAATTCAGTTAGGGATTGCTAGCCAGCATTGCGGGGCATTTCCTTTAGAGTTTGAGTGGAGGGTGCTTTCACTGCAATTTTACACTGGAAAGGAGGAGCAATGTAGGTAAGAGTAAATATTATGTGCAACTAAAGTCTGTTTTAGGGAAATAGTTTAATGGACAGTAACATCAACACCATAAATCTTTTTAAATACTGTTCTTACCTTCAAAAGCCCTCACTTAGCGTTGTACATGTTTATATTGTAGACAGGATAGTAGATGGCCTAGTAGGTGAGTGCTGGTTATTCAAGTGATGTTTTTGAACAGACTTGAAGAAATGAAGGGGGAATCATTCAGGAAAATATCAGTTTTCATATACCTCAATAACTACAGGCATACACAGCTGGCTGTTCACAAACACAGGTACATGCATAAATTAAAATTATCAGAACCCAGTTTGTGATGTATCTTGCAGCATCTCCAGATAACTGTGGATTATTTTTGACAGAAATATCAGTTTTAATTTTATTATAGCCAATAAATGTCTTTTGGTAATTATCGTAATTAAGTGTGCTATCCTCATGCCAACACAAGTTTAAAATAGCAAATGATGTCAAAATAAAACTTTGTTTTTGTATTATACTTAAACTTTATCTACCTCCAGTTAAAAAAGTGCATTAGCCAAGTACACAACAGTTAAAGTTACAAAATATATGTTCATTTTCTGTAGTTATTCGTTTAAATTAATTGTTGCATTATCCAATATTTCCTTAAGCAAAAGAATTTATAATGCTCAAATTGTACAGAGAAAAGTGGGAATGTCATTAAACCAATGGTCTATTAAAATTATGCATAGGTTTTAATAGCTGGAAATAGTTAAAAATTAATGGTCTTGTGATATTAAAAGAAAGAAGTGGTACATTTTAGGTTTATATAGTTTGACATGAGGGAAACTCGAGAAGTGAGGTTTTTGAATTTGCACAAGGACAATGTTTATTATCCCCCTTGAGTATTACTTACATGCTATTTCCGACTTAAATCCTTGGTCACATCACTTTATGTGGGCTGCATGAGAAGAGACAAACTTCCTCATCTTTGTTTTTAAACTTTAAGAGTTGCATATAAATTGAGTCATTTTTTTTACAAATGCAATAATTTGCTGCTGCTAGTAGTGGAAGGGATCTCCTGGAAAGGAAGTAACTGCCTTGCCGAGCAGGAGATGGTATTATTCAAGGAGACAAAAGCTGAACTGAGCAGGAGTGGTCACCTCTTTGGGGCTTTGTCTCAGGCTAGCGGTATTTGGCTGTGCTGGCAACTTCTTGCGGTGAGTGATGACGGGCTCCTGTAGGATTGTGCAATGTGAACACAGGAGGTAAATGTGAAAAAAATGTGAAGTTATCCGGATTCAGAAAATATTTGGTTTAGTTCACACCCAAAATGCTTCCCAAGTTAGAATTCTGAGAACAATCCTGCCTCTACCCTTAGAGATCTAGAGGATCTCTGAGGATGCTGAAGTGAAATATAGCTGTGTATGTGTATCTCTGCCCCACCACCTCCTCTCCATACAGTATGTCATGGATCATAAACTGTTTTAAACCGTAAGTAGCAGAAGCGCTCTTTCACTATTGCAAATTTATATTTCTAACGCAAATTACCAATATTAGTTCCTCGTCATTATAATATCGACAAATCCATTTATCATCCAGTGATATCACCTATTTGCGATACACAATTTCAGAGGTTGGAGTAAATACAGCACCAGTATAATCACCTGGGAACGGAAGTAGAAATGACATATAACATCAGGCATGACCCAGAAGCTCACTTAAACTGCAGGAAAATATTGCCAATAACAAGGTGTGTGTTTTCAAATGAAAAGTTTACAGATTCATAATATTTCTTATGCAATAACCAGTGCCTAATTAAGGTCTCCCATCTCTTTGCATTTTATCTCACCTCATGATATTTGTACAGCAGCATTTTATAATTGAATAAAAGTAAACACAAAAATGCAAGTATTTGGATTTTATTTATAGCTCCGAAAGCATGCTTTACAATTTATCATTCAGTCCAAGAATTCCATTATCTTAAAAGGAAACTAAATTTTTCAGTGACAAGTACAAGTTTCAACTAAAAACTTAGCATTTACCACCAATAAATCTAATGTACATGAATAAAAGAGAAGACTTTTGCTAACAGTTTTTTATGACTCAGTTCCACTGTAATATTTCATCTTTTTCAATATATGCATACAATCAAAATAAAGAAGTAACAGTCGTATCTCTGTTTTGTGACGTGGTAGCTGTCATTCTTAAAGATTCCTACAGTGACTGATGCATTTATGTACTATAAATTATAATAAATAATTTTTTAAAAAAGAATATTTAATTTGCTGTCCAGAAACACAAATTATTCTGTAGACCTTCTACAAAAGACTGGTGAACTGCTTTAAGATGTACATGATGAAAGGAGAAATATGGCTTTGGCTTTGAAAGGTAATCACCTTCTTCTAAAGAAGATGTCACATTTCTGTCAACAAAAAGGTTGAAGGCAATCCCTTGCAAGTAAGCAATAGCTATCAGGATGCATTAGGTAAAACTAGCTCGCACAGTACCCTCATACCATTGACCTTCCAAACACATTTGTAGATAGTGTCAGTGCTTCTGACAGCAGACACAAATCCTCACAGTTCTGTGCGAAGATATATCAGTTCCACACTGAAACTGTGTTTTCTGTTGTATTAAGTTGGTGGTTTTTGTGAGATACAAATTTTGACTTATACAGCAATACAGTGCATGTTATAGCCTATATGTTGCGAAATATAGCCATGGACTTAAAATGCTCACAGTAAGATAAGTTTCTTCTGTGTGGCAGTTGGAGAATGAGTTAATCATCGATGTCTGGCAGTGAAGAAGCAGCAGCTTAAAGTAAACCACCACAGCCAAACACTGAGAGGCAGTTTCTAGATCCAACTTTAAAGATCTCGATGTTCCTGTAATAGAGAGAGACAAGTCAACTGAGAAGACAAAAACAAAGACACTCAGAAGAAACAGCTTCCTAGAACAATGCCTTTTTTTGTGTGCTTGTTTGCTTCCCAAAAAAATCTGCTGGAAATGTGATGTGAGAATACATGTAAATAGAACTTGTTGCTTTTACGCAAGAGTCCTGTTTTGAATATGTATTGATGTTAAGCTGGATTTATGGAAATGCCAATATGTTTTCCTTTCTCCTTAGATGTTTGCAACATTTGAAAGATTAGTTTGGTGTTTGTTTACCATCATCTCATTCTACATGTCCAGAATGTACCCTTTCAGTCTGGATGCAGGCACAATGAAAGAAAGTCATAAAATGCAGATTTCATAAAATACGTAAAATGTTATATCCTGACTACACTCCAGGAAAAATTACAGGCTTTATGTAGAGCTATGTATTCTGTCAGCATATGTATTGTTCTGTGATACAATTTAGGCAGAAGAGAAATTTTGACAGGGAAGGGAAGGAAACATGGCGGCACTGGGCTAAATTTGCACTGTCATGTTCCTTCTACCAGCTTTTCTGCAGATATTCTCCTGAGTTTACCGGTAGCTGGACACAGATATTGGGTGACTCTCAAAAATCCCAAAACAGGCTCTATCATTTGAGCTGTCTGCCTGGGAACTCAGTCAGCTGACAGCCAGAATAACTCAGAAACAATCTATTCCTTGATTATTCAGGGCCCTTAACAAAGGAGGGTATCCAAAAGTTCTTGGAGACTTAGAATTGCATGCCTGTCTCCCTTTCTTGTCCAGCAAATGGTTCTGTCACTTGAGATCTATGCCTAACCGAGTGAGAATTTGAGGACTGTACCAATGGAAAGATTTTTCTTGGATATAAATTTTCACTAATTACAATAAGTCATCATCATTAAATGCTTCAGGGCTTGCATGCAGTATTTTTCAATCTCTCCAAATTTCAACACTACACAGGAGATTTTCACAAAAGTATTTTCCAGATGTCCCCAAAAATAAGAATGAAAAACTGTGGCAGATTAAAAGAGAAGTTTCTAGATGACTGTAGTCACCCACTCCTAAAGATGATCAGATATAGGCTGACTATGACAGTGGGTGCTCAACACATGCCTGATGCCAAGTCTCCTCTCCAGAAAGTTTCCCTAAGGTGAAATGTGCTTCTGTAATAAAAGAAAGTCAGCCTAGTTGCATGACTTTTATTAGTTGTGGCTTCACACTCTATGGACGTCAACTTGAGGTGTTGTTTGTTTGATCAATGCCGGAGATTTCATGAGGTTAAGTTTCATAAGTGGATAGGATGAGGTTGGGTGTAGAGGGGGGGCTGTTGTGGTGTTCTGATTGGGGAATTTGTATCTTGGTAGACTGGCAGGTAGGGAACTCTCAGATGTATGTCAATAGAATGCAATGGAGGACTCAGAAAGGACTAGAAGGTTTTGAATTTCATACAAATGTTCTGACTAATACCCATATTTCTCTGAGACTAAAAGAGGATGAACAGAACTGAATAAATTAATTATTCAGATTAACTTGACAGACATAGCCATACAGTACAGCAGAGAAGGAAGTTTTGTGTTTGAATGTTTTTATTGCTGTTTTTTCCTTTGCTCCTAGAAATATACTCTAGAACCTTTAGAAACAAAAAGTGCTTTAATAGTTCAAATTCACCTAAAGAGCAGTAAAGAATATTTCAGATATTATATGTAATGTTTTTCTAAATTGCATTTTTCTTTGAAGAAAGCATATTAGATATATACTGCCTTGAATACTCACTACTCTTTTCTCTTTTCTGTTAAGTCCACCTCCTGTCCTCAAATTTGAAAATGGAGGATGCAGTCCTAATACTGTAAACCCTTTTAGAAGTTCATAAATCATGGCAAAGAAATTTGTGTGCAACTTTATGCTAATAACTTGTGTTTAAACACAAGGTTTGTTGTCATAAACCTGGTCAGTAAGAAGGTATTGATTTAACTTTACATTTCTTTGACTAATATGTTAACACTTTGTTGTTGGTTTTTTTCCAGAACTAGAGGCAGAGGAATGGTGCAAACATCTTTGCATGGAATGTCTAGGAACCAGGCTCAATGATATAAGTCTCGGGGAACCAGATTTGCTTGCTGCTGGAGTCCAGAGAGAACAAAATGGTAAGTAACTTGTAAATGTTCCTAGATCAGTTCTTAGGTGGTGTCCCATGTTATCTTTGCTTGTGTTTGTTGTAAGGATTTTTCTATTAGTTAGAAGAACATCATCAATAACTGAACATTTGGATGTGTTTCTGAGGCTTAATCCTATCTTTCCTATGAATATAGGTGATTAAATTCCATGCCAAATGCCACATGTAGAGTGTCTTCATGTCTTCATTGTATTCACATTTTCCTTTCATGGGAAATGATGACTATGACATTTCTGGTTCTGAAAGCAATGGCCTCTGTGCAGAGGAATAAAACAGCAGCTGTTGTTCCACAGCCTTTAAAAAACTGTGAACAGATCAACACCATTTTGGACTCCAAAACACATACTTACTTTAAACTCATACCTGTCTTGAATAATGAAGTCAAGGTCATCTAAATGTTGCCCAGTCCCTGGAGCTGTTCAAGGCCAGGTTGGATGAGGCTTTGAGCAACCTGGTCTAGTGGAGGGTGTGCCTGGACATGGCAGGGGGGTTGGAACTCAATGATCTTTAACCTTCCAACCCAAACCATTCTATGATTCTATTAAATACTGGTGAAAAGGGCAATGACAGATGCTAGCAAACACTAAGTCTGAGCTTGTAAGTCTTCATCTAAAGGCTACTTGGAAGAGAACTAGATTAGATGCACACACAGGGAGGATGCTAGTGGATGGAATATGTGATAACAAAAGAAAAACTGTGATTACCCTGCCATTTAATTCCTATTATGAATATAAGGGCAACAGAAAATGTGCTTATTTATTCCTCCCCAAATTACAGCACTCTATGATTATTACTGCCTTGATGCTTTTATAAAATTCAATAGCTTTTAACAAAGTAGTAAAACAGACTGCCTCAATGGTCATAAAATATCAAGCCAACTATCATTTTAAACAAAATTGCATAATTAAATTAGAGAATGAATAGCACTATATTGATAGTATTGTATTAATTCTATAGGAGAGTCCAGATATCTCTGAACCTAATAACATAAAGCATAAAGAAATCTTTAAGAAATGTTGTTCAGAAATTGACATTGTTCAAGTGTAATTTAAAAGAAGTTCAAATGTTTGTGGAGTTGTATGCGTGCTGTGAGACACAGGATTTCATTTGTAGTCTCAAACTACTTAACAAATGTAAAAGGGAGAACCAGTGATGTTGTAGAGAAGTGATAATGATCAGACAGCACTCAAAGCTTCCTATATGTACCTACGCTCATAGGCTGTAGGTTTAAAACTCATATGCATACTATTAAAAAGAGAACTATGTGAGCAGATGGAGTTTCCTCACCAATGAGAAGGGAATTAAATCTTGTCAAAAGCCTGTGATATGAGCAGAAAAGTAGATTGTAATTCCTCAAGCTCTCTATACAGTGAATTCACATACTGTCCAGCAGCTTTCAGACATAGATGGCAAATACTACATTTCATCTTGTTCTTGAAAGAGATGCAGTTATACACACATGACCTCCAGAAGACATAGATCAGTTCTATTGTGTAAACTAGTCTTGTTTCAATTTCTTTAGTCTAGACGTTAATTGCAGTGCTACCAACCCGAATATATGAACATAATTAGCATCTTTATTGTTCTAAGTAAATAAATGAAAAGAAACAAAGAGGCAAAGCATGTCTTTTTTGTACAAATCACACAAAGAATGCATGGAGGGTATCATTAGCCATATTCTTTTAAACCAAGTGGCTTAATACGTGTACTCCAATATTTGACAATCATGCTCTGCTAAATCATTAGTTACAGTATCTCAGACAAGTAATTCTGATACCTATTCACTTTCTTCCCTTGACCCCTTGATGCACAACTCTGAATTTTAATAACCACGTTTGAAATTCAAATTT
>WKFP01013707.1:41482-112146 GCA_011057875.1 Pterocles orientalis
CAACCGTGTCCTGGGCTGCATCAAGAGAAGCATTAGCAGCAGGTCAAGGGAGGTGATTCTCCCCCTCTACTCTGCTCTCGTGAGACCCCACCTGGAGTACTGTGTTCAGATGTGGGGCCCCCAACATAAAAAGACATGGACCTGTTGGAGAGAGTCCAGAGGAGAGCCACAAAATTAATCAAAGGGCTAGAGCACCTCCCCCTATGAGGACAGGCTGAGAGAGTTGGGGTTGTTCAGCCTGGAGAAGAGAAGGCTCCAAGGAGAATTAATAGCAGCCTTCCAGTACCTGAAGGGGAAGATGGGGAAACACTCTTTGTCAGGGAGTGTAGTGATAGGACAAGGGGTAACGGGTATAAGGTGAAAGAGGGTAGATTTAGACTAGACATTAGGAAGAAATTTTTCACTGTGAGGGTGGTGAGACACTGGAACAGGTTGCCCAGGGAGGCTGTGGATGCCCCATCCCTGGAGGTGTTCAAGGCCAGGCTGGATGAGGCTTTGAGCAACCTGGTCTAGTGGAGGGTGTCCCTGCCCATGGCAGGGGGGTTGGAACTCCATAATCTTTAAGGTCCCTTCCAAGCCAAACCATTCTATGAGTCTATGATTCTATATACACACCTACAAAAGACTTTCTCCAGCTGACAAAGAATGCCTGAGCCATTCCACTTTGCTGTAAAATCTCTAATTTTGATAAGAAAAACAATTACATCTCAAAAAAAGGCAATCTATTAGAGGAATAAAGTTATTTTTACTAAGCTGTGTTTTGTTGCAAATAGAGTGAGAAGTCATTGACCCCAGGACAGAGCATCAAGCTCCACAGCTTAAGTGGTGTAACATAGTAATGAACAAATTTATAAATATTAAGTTGATAAGAATGAGCACATCACTAGCTTGTTAATTCACTATTGCCTAACCAGTAAAACACCTTATAAATTTGTACTGAATGAAATATATGTAGTCAGAAAAACAGTCACTTAAAGTTTGCCCAGTTAACACAAAGACACAGATGAGAAGGAAAACCATAGTCTCTCTGGTATTTATACAAGTTGCTCACATTTGAATATTTTACAATCCAGAGGCTGTAGTATGAGTTTTCAGCTGATCCCTAGATATCCAATATCATTGGTATAATCCAAATGTTTCAAAGCTTTTTAATTAAATCATTTAGAATTATATTGTGTTTGCCTAATAAATTAGCAGAGAGCAGGTTATGTTCCTTCTGATGATCCTGAGATAACATGAATTCTGCCCTTCAGTTGAAGTGCACAGTTTGCCTTCTCCCTAACATATTTGCATGTCATAATCAAAATAGGGCTTGTTTTAAAATATTTTAAGACCAGCCACCATTTTGCTTTCTGATGTCTTTACATCTATGCTTGAGCCCAAAAGGTTTCACATTTACTTACCATCTTCTGATTGTCCGTGTTTCATACATATATTCTGCTTAAGCATGCATTGTTGGATTAATTTTCCTGATGGTGAATAGGACTAACAAGGTTATTGCTGTGTAATGGATGAATAGAGAAGAAGCAGACAAAATAATTCATACATTCTGAATCACATTAGGCCTCATTTATTGTTTCATCTCTATATTTAAACCTTGGAATTCCACAGTGGGCAATAGCAAAAATTAATCTCATTTGGCAGTTCTGAATAACTTGAGATGTCACAGCAGCAGGTGTGTTTCTTTCTAATTGTAATAACATTGAACCTTCTACCTCAAAATACAAGAGGACTGAAAAATGTCCAATTTGAAAAGTTTAAAAAAAAAAGTCTTCTTTAAAAAAAAAGTCAACAGCAAAACTCAGAACCTCATATAGGTGTTCAAGGCCAGGCTGGATGAGGCTTTGAGCAACCTGGTCTAGTGGAGGGTGTTCC
This sequence comes from Pterocles orientalis, assembly GCA_011057875.1. Taxonomy (NCBI): domain Eukaryota; kingdom Metazoa; phylum Chordata; class Aves; order Pterocliformes; family Pteroclidae; genus Pterocles; species Pterocles orientalis. The sequence continues at coordinate 43,358 of WKFP01013707.1, forward strand.
TGCCCATGGCAGGGGGGTTGGAACTTGATGATCTTTAAGGTCCCTTCCAACCCAAACCATTCTATGATTCTATGATTCTATGATTCTATATATACAAAATTCTAATAAATTTCATAGTACTCTTCATTTTTTTTATAGATACCATTTACAGTAAGTGCCAGAGTGTCTATTTTAGCAGTTAAATACTGTTGCATTTCTCCCCCACCAAACCTATTTGCACGAGCTGATTAAACATGCTGCAAGTGGGCACCTAATGTTCTATATTTACACAAAGTACGAGAGTGTTAAACACTTCACAAAGGGCAATCCAGAAGGCCATGCTTTTCACAGAGAACTATCTAGCCATCAAGAAGGTAAAGCACAAATAAATCCTCCTTTTCTCCAAAGCTTATGAATTCAGTGTCATTGACTGAGGAGGAGGTTTGAAATATCCTCTATGCTGCGGCTGTGTACTGTACACAGAAAGAAGTAATCAAAATGCAAAGGCTGGGATTTGCACAACAAACGAGCCTTGTTCATGAATTTGTAGGAACCCATGCAAACCAGCATTGCACATACACACACGGAGCATTGTGGAAGCACAGAAGGCCCTGGTTTTAAGTTTGTGGGCTTCATTTGTTGTCAAGAACTGTGGTTACTCTGCTTCAGCTGGCACATAGTTTTATTCTAAAGGTCATTTTAGTGTCTGAACAGTTGTCCCTTGTATGTCACATGTGAAAAACTACAATGGAAGTTTTGTTTTTCTCTCAGCCCTGGGACTTGATTATACTGGAATCAAGTTGGGTATAGCATGACTGCCGGTCACTTCTCATGAGCTGAGAAAGCTGCTTTAGCAGGCTTGTTTTGGAAGGCTTGCCTAATATCTGCCTAAATCCTCCTGTTCTTTCAGATAGTGTTAATTCATTGTTCTCACAAATAAAACTCACTTATAAAATACCTATTGGCATGGTTTTGTTTATCTTTGCTGAGATGTATCTTTTCTGGAGGATAAGGGTACCCAGTAACTTTTTTGCTTTAAAAAAGAGGTAAATAGAATGGTTTTGGCCTTCACTGTCCTTCACAGATGTATAGCAGCTCCAGAAATACTTCTGTATTATGGATTTAGTAATAGTGTGAGAGTAGAAACTCTAGTGTGGAAATTTCCATGGTGGTTCTTTTTTTTAGTAGCTGTATTCCAGCTTTTCATTAGTAAGTTGAATGCCATTACCAACAGAATTTTATGTATATGGATAATATACGTACTCATTTCCCAGCTTACTTATATATGAGATCTCAGTTCTCTCTGGACTGTTTTGGAATATGTGAATAATTGTGGAGGTTGCTGACTTTTAATTTTGTTTTCTATTGCTTTAGTTTTTTGCAAATTTTGTTTGCAAAAATAAATCAATAATCATGAAGGAAATTAATATTTTCATCTATTAGCTTAATTATTAATTTCTATAATTATGTCATTAATTAGCAAAACAAAATCTGCTGTTTTGTAAAAAGTTATAGGTAAACAAAACTGAGACAATAATATTAAGTAAATTAATGGGGAGTTTGCATTCATCTGGTTTTTGTGTTAAAATTATATTTTTTTTATTATTTTATGTCCATAGAAACCAGGGAATACCTAGGCTATTTTGGTTCAAACCTTTAAAACGTGCTAAAAAACTGATATAGATTCTTCACCACTTCTCAACAGCTGCACCCATAATGAAATCCAAGTTACTTTTAGTGAACATTTGCTACTATTACAAATATACACACACACACAAATATGTTTAAAGACACATACAATATAAAATGTGTTCTTCCCCAAAGGGTTATATGTGTAAAGAGGAAGACCTGAAAGAGCTATCAAATTGACTGCTCGTAATTCCTTGAATTTTTTGATAGTGGTGGTATGTGCTGATTGAATACAAAACCATACGATACATTTCAGTTTTCATTTTCACAAAGCGTTCTGCTAAGGAGAAAACAAGCCTAATAGTTGAAAACCATGTCACAGCCTGTTCCATCATACTCAGTGGGTGAGGGCAAGTTTTCTTTTGGGTATCTGCTCAATAATAGCAAAGACAGCGATAATTGCCTTGAGAGGTTCCATTAAACAACAATTTTATTAAAAATATGTACTGGAGTTACAAAGATAAATGACTTGGCAAAGAAAACAACACCATCTCCTGCTGACAACACTAGAACTTTAAACGATGTGACAACTACTAACTATGTAATATCACAATTGCCATCAATATCACAACTACTTGTCATTATTAAAACTTACAATCGCTTATCAACACGTAAAACTTTCAATCTCTTATCAGTACTAAAACAGGCAATCACTTATCACAAGGAGGCTTCCCATGGCAACTTGCTGAACAAGCACCAAAAGGAGCTGGAATCACCTTTTAATACTAAAACTTGTAACAGTGTTACCTGTATGTGTCAGAAAAGTTAATTAGAGTGAAGGAGAGACAGACAAAGAGGAAAAGAAACTCAGAGAGAGAAGGGAAAGTAGAAAGAGAGGAGAAACAGAAAAGATTCTGGAATTATTTCACCACCCTTGGATCTGGTGATGGTCTCTGCTCAAAGCTGTGATCCTCAGATGGTGGGCATACAACCTTCCCATTGTTTATTCACCTTTTAAGTTCTCAGGTCTCCACCTAACTTTCTTCAATTAGTATATGAAGCAACAGAGCTGAGGGGTGTCTCCTTTATTTCCATGGGAAGAACCATCTTTTTGCGCATGTGTAAGGGGGGAGAGGGCAGCATTAGCCCTTTCAACCAATTGGGTCTGTCGTTGTGCAGATCCTGTATTAGATTAACTTTGGGCAAACTTCCAGTGTAGGCATCTCAGAGGTGAGGAAGGTCAAGGTTTGCTTCTTGGTTGGAAGGGAGGCGATCTTGTTAGCAAAAGAAGGAGGCCATAGGTCATTCTATACTTGCTCTTATTAGCAAGAAGTAGCATTTAGGGGTTCCTCGGCAGACAATTTACAGTACAAAAGAGATGTTTGAGACAAACCTTTTGTTTATGAGGCCTTCAGCAGACAATTGCCTTTCATCCCTTTATCAGGAGCTTTGTCAGGCAGTTGCAGTCTTTTGTGACAAACCACTTCCTCCTTTTGTCCCTTACACAGCCCTCCTAGTATTACTATACATATGCCCCCCTCAAGTCTTTTATTGCAACTGAGTGTTCTCTCACTCTAATTTAAATTAGCTAAAGAACTAACAAAATATTGTCACCTAAGGGGGATGGAGAGCACTTTACAGGCAGTGCCCGTTCACTTTTGTTCTGGAAAACTCAAGCTATTTTTTGAGGTGTGCTTGACTGATCCCATGGACTCCTTTAATCTTCTGATTATTTATAAGGTACCAAGGGAAGGTTTGTCCCTTGGCCTCTGTTAGACGAAATGCTATTAGCTACTGTGTCCCTCCTAATAGTACTTCTTTGCTATGACTGTAAGTTATTACTATTATTGCACTATTAATAATGCTGTACTCTGTGGTGTGTGACCTATTTCTGCTGCAAGTAGTCATTTGTCACACGTTTTCTAAAAAGCTTCTGTCTTACTAGAAAGAAGGAAGGGAGAGGCAGCATCTAATGGAATCCCTCAATCTCAGTGGCTCCAAACATAATTTGATCGTTCTGACTTTTTGGAAGAAAACTGAGTACAGTACTATAATTCACTGAGATGCTTCATCTACTTGATTATCCTGTCAGTGGCCGAAAAGTCAGATATAACATTGCACTCACACAGCTTGCTTAAACCAGCACAACGAAGCAAGTTTTCACTTTTTAAAGATATTTTGGTTTTGGGGGTTTTTTTAACTTCTCTATACAGCTTGGAAAACATCTCTCCTTTAAAATGATACTTGAAGTGATCCCTGATACACTATTTGAAAGCAACATTATGGGATAAGTGTCAGGAGAGATTTTATTTTCTTTATAATGTCTGTTATTATGGCTGAAATTTCATTAAGTTGACTATAGAAGTAAATAAAAATTATTGTCACTTGTAAAACTATATTTATTAGTATGCTGTATTTAAAAACTAAAAAAATTGAAACTGTCTGACCATAAGCATTGACCTACTGGCAGGAAAGGGTTTGAAGGTAAGGAAATTCTGTAGACTAGGTGATGATTCAGTGGAAAACCCTGAAGTTCTTTGAGAAGATGACTGAAAGTGCCAAACCTTTATTTAATGAAAGAACAGGTATGAAAATCTATCTTTCTGTTGATTTACTTATGTAAGATTACTGTCAATGCCACAAAGCAAAAAAGGTTCCTAGTTTTCTGATGGAACACTGGAATACATTTGTAGCATTTTAGGAACACCATCTAATCAGAAACCGGAAGATCTGAGCAAAAAGTAGCAAGAAGAGGTTGGCTGGGATAAGTGCCTATCATTGGCAGATGTTGACAACGCCATCTCAAATATTTAATTTCACAGGTATTTTACCTTTTTATGGGAGGATTCTTTAAGATCGGTTGGACCAATTTCTCAGAGAGAAAAAAAAAAGAAAAATTAGTATCATTAGCTGTCAGCCTTAGAATTGCAGATGAAATGGAGGGCAGCCAAAAAAAAAAAAAGTGTTCAGTAAGTAGTATCAAATAGCTGGTAAAAGGGACCATCAGAGAAACTAGAGCCAAAACAGTAATACACAGAAACAGAAATGTATATTAGCATTTATCTTGAGACAAATATTCTGACTATGATATGAAGGATAACTATAATACGAATGTTCCAGAGTGAGAAGGTGGGGAAGTACTTCAAAAAACTTTTTAAATGTTACCTGGGATTCTCAAAATTATTTTAATGGCATACATGAAATAGCCACAAACATGCAAAAGCTATTTTCTCTAAATGTCCAGGGAAGGCATGGTCACTTTTGCTGCATAAGAACTATGAATATTCATTATATATCGTTGTGCCAATAAAGGATTTGTACCTATAATCCTTCCTTTTTGCATAGCTATATATGTTTGATGAAACCATCTATAGTTCATGGATTTTTTAAAGCTGGCATACAGAATCATGGGCAGAAGGGACTGACATTCCGGCATTCAGAGCACTTCCATGGCTTTTATAAATTTCTTACAAAAATATTACTAAGGCAGTGTGGAACAGTAGAAGCCTAAACTCTGAAATATTGAACTAAATGAGTAAGCTCTAGTTTAAAAGTTGCTTGTTAGTGTGTTTTCACAGCAATCTTTTTTCATTTTGCTTTCTAACAATTCCCCAAGTTCCCTGGGAAGAGAGCAGACATGCTTAAAAGTTTATGCATTGAGAAGATGCATTTCATACTTCTAGATTCTACTATCCCAGATTTGTTTTGCAGCCTTTGTTTTTCCCCTCTTCTGGTGAACTTGTCAAGGTGCATTCTTGTCAATTAGTAGCATCTTGCACTATGCAGAAAACTGGTCTGAGGGAGTATTTACCCAGAGTAGACAGTGGCACATACGCACAATGGCCACAGTTCTTCCCGTTCTTACTTAAAATTTTTTTTTTAAGCAAAATCCTCACTAAAGGTGTCTGAACATGTCTTTATCCATTGCAGCATCAATAGTTTCATTTGCAAACATTCCGCTAAGAGAACCTAATCAGTGTAACTGCTGTTAATCAGAGGTAGAAATACACATTTATCAAAACATCAGAAAATGGCTAGCCACTTCATCCCATGAAGTTTTACGAAGTGGGGAGCCTAAGTCTGTAACTATAAACTGTAAATACGGCCTTCTGCTTATTTTTAATCCTTTAGCATCCTTTTTGTGCTCTTTTTTCTGAATGATTTGATACATGTGATACCTTGTGACGATTTTCTTTTGCAGGACTCTCTTTTTTTTTTGTTTCTTTGGTTTTACACTCCTTTTATCTACTTGTAACTTTTCCTGCTCAGTTACTTGTATAATTGAAAGGATTTTGTCTTTTTTTTATGTGGCAAAATTTACAAAAAATATTTTGGGGGTTCTCAAGCCTTATCAAGCTGCTACTTACCTGAACACAAACGACAATTGATTTTAGCTATTATGCTAATGAGAATTCCTTACAGAGAGTTTTCCCACTGCTGGAAGCACTAACACAAGGATGTATACACTATCAAAGTTGGAGTCAGAGAATCCAGGTGAATGCAGTGCAAATTGTTTGATCCATAAGAGAATTTCTACTGTTTGCAATTGAGAGAACAGGGAAAATCTGTTCACTTCTGGGTTTGTAGCAAAGAGGAAAAGTTGAAGCAAGTGGAAGGAACATCATATTTCCCTTCTAAATTAAATACCATATGTAAAAAATTGGTGGGAGTTCAGTGAATGTTTTGTACTTGTAATGAGGGCTGTACATTTTCTGTAATTATTTTTTATATTATTATTGCACATCCAGTTTACCACCAAAAGTATTATTTGACCACTTCTGTCTGTGTACACGTCTAGTTAAAATTCAGACCAAAAATGTGGCCTTCAGCTAAGATCTTCAGTTGTTACTGTCAGTGCCTGAGTAATACTTTTTTTTTTTAAACAAATCCCTGCCTTGTCTCATCCCTGGTGCTTTTGTCTGTCTCAGGGGTTGCTACTGTGGCAGGCTGCTCCCAAACTGGAGTTGACAACCTGCCAGTTTTGAGATTAGTGTTGATGAGTCCTTGGATATCATTAACATATGTTAATTACTCATTAGTGTATGTACATGGCATGGCAAGTGTCTCTGAACCAGCCCTGTGTGCCCATAATATTTGCATATGACTTTCTGAAAATTCCTCTGTGACCACAATGGTCAAAGCAGTAGCTCTCATACCTTGAAGATGGAGACAGTGACATTGAAAGCAGACAACAGTGTTTAAATCCCAAGCAAGCACAATAAATCATAATACTGAAAGTTTCAGAGGGTGACTGACCATAAATGCTTTAAGTGGCCGAAATTGTTATTGATAGTGCGTTTAAAAGGGGAGGGGATGGGAGAGGCACTTGAAATGCATTGTTTTGAGGTAGTCAAAATTCAAAAAAATTAGCATAGAGTGCTCAGCGTGTTGTCTTCATCATTTCTTTGCACTTTCTATGTCCCTCTTTTGAAATGAGAGAATGCAGCATTAATTTTCCACATACCGGGAAAACTGGTGTTTTGAGTACATATTATAATTCAGGTGTTTGGGGTTTTTTTCCCCTGGTTCTATGTTTCTAAACCCAGTTCTGTGTTAGTTCCTTAATAGTTTTTACTTCTATTGTCTTATTATTAATCCATCAGAAATGTTAATTGATTTAGTTCATTCCTGTTCAGGCCTCCAGAAATTTTCCCTCTTCTCCTTAAGTGGATATACTTTGATCAAAATGCAGAAAACGCTTATTTCCTATGCTTGCTGTCACAATAAAAAGAAGAGTAATAACAAAAACACGGTATCTGTCTGCATCATGGTAGGCGCAATGTGTTTCCAATTGCATTCAATATATAGAGGAGAGGTTATTGAGGCATTACAGGACAAATCCTCTTGTAGATCATTTCAAATGTGGTCCTATATTAAATTCTCAATATCATATTTGTTTGTATGTGCAGATGCAAAAGTGAGTTTTAGTAATTCTTTTTAGTTTAACTTTTAGGTCACATTGTGTTCAGAATTAATTCAGACTTGAGCGAGTATCATCTGAGTGTATTTCCATCAGCAACACTCTGGGCAAGGAGTACTCCCAAACATAACAGTGACTTCAGGGTTCTGAAAGGAAAAAAAGAAGAAAATAAAGATCCTGGGCCACTAACTTTTATTGCTTCTGTTGTAGTAAGTAGTGATGTGATGCCACAGGGCTCCTGTATTATTAGGCTATCGTTTATTTTAACCAGTAATGTCCTTATTTGGGTTTTATATCTAACATTTTCGTGTTTGGCAAAGCCAACAGTATTCACATAGGTTAATGTTGCTTCACCTGTGTCTGTGGGAGGAACTGAGTAATATTGTTGTGGGATATGTTTGTCTTCATTGGTGTATTGGGTCTGGCTGAGATGGAGTTAATTTCCCCACAGCAGCCCTGACAGTGCTGAGTGTTGCACTGGCAGCCAGCAGGGTGTTTATAACACAGCTTGGGAGGGGGCGGAGCCAGGACAGCTGACCCGGATTGGCTGTTTCACACCATGTGACATCAGCCATAAAAGCCAAGGGAAGGGAGGAGGGGGGGGTATTTGTTATTATGTTTGTCTCTGGGGGCAACTGCTACAGGTATTGAAACTCTATCTCCTGCATAGCAGCTGGACATTGCTTGCTGATGGGAAGTGGAGAATAGCATCTTTATTTTCCTTTTGCTCTGTGCATGGCCTTGGCTTTTGCTTTAGTTAAACTATTTTTACTTTAACCCATGAGTTTTTAATCTTATTCTCCCCTGCTTGATTTTGCTGAAGGGGGAGTGATAGAGGGGCCTGGTAGGCACCTGGCATCCAGCCAAGGTTAACCCACCACAATGGGGAAATAATAGCCCTTAACAGGGTGTCAGAAGTCCTGTAGCAAACATCTGTATTTGAATACGATCCCAGCTTCCAGGACTTGAAACTTATACATCTTCAAAAGTGAAATGAAAAATAATAGAGAAACCATGATGAGCGAAAAGATTTAATAAAAAAAAAAATAGCTCTTTGTAGTCTGCAATCTCTTTTTTTTTTCCTCAGGCCAGCATTTTTCATTGGTCTGTTTGTTGTACAGCCAGCTAGAGCTGCTGCCTCTGTGCTAAAATGTTAATAGTAATATATGAGTTCTTGGTTTATCTTTCACAGAGGTGTTAAGAATAGATATTAATCCAATACACTGTTAAATTGTATTTCATCATTATTAGCAAGACCTGAGATTTACAATCTAACAGAACTAATTATCTGACAGCATTCTCATGTTTGTTCTCTTACTTAAACTGTCAAAAATGGAAATGTCTTGTATATTTAAGAATGCATCAATGATTGTTTTTATTATCCTCTCCTTGTTTTCGATAAATTCCCTTTTTGTGTAATATACCTGTTTTTTTTTTTCTTTTAAGAAAATGTTAAAGGGCTCAAAAGTCTCCATAAAGTGGGTTGTTTTGCATATACATATGCATTAATTACTCGCACTGATTTCTTAAATAATATGAACTGAAAACTGTCACAAGAGGGTAAATTGCATGTGCAATCTAGAATCCTTCTTACTTATGGGTGATAAAGCACAAACAGCACAGTTCAGTCTCCATCAAAAAGTCTAGGTCATGTTTCATGGAACTAGGCCACAAGCAGGAAGAGACAAAAAATGTAGTTATAGTCGTAGTAAAGTATTTTGGAATTCAGCTTCTTAGATTCCAGAATATAACTTCTCTTACTGAAGTTACTAAACTGTAGTTTAGTTTCCAGGGTACAGGAAATAGAAAACAGAGCCCCTGCACAGCATGTTTACTGTTACATATGGATACGTTTAAGGTTTACATGTCATTCTCCACATTCTGTCTTCTATGTGTGACTTCAATAAAGTCAGCTTTTCTTTCTTTTGTACTGTAACTAGCGTTGAGAATGAGTTGCTATCTTTAACTTTTCAGCAATAGTTGCATTTATTCTGATATATCAAAGTAATTAATATAAATAAAAACATTTTAATGAGACTAAATGGGGAAACTGGTAGCAACCAAATAAAAGTGGTCTGAAACAAGTCCCAGACAGAATCCTCCTTCTTATCAAAACCAAACCTCAGGAAAGAAACTAGAATATAGTTTTTATTCTACTGTGTCTTATGACAGATAGGGATAAATCTGGTGGAAATTAATTAGAGAGTTACAGTGCTAGTGAACAATCATTGATATATTCCAGAGATGGACACAGCTTGTTTTCTGCACTTCCATTAAGCAAAAAGTGGAAAGCATCTGACATGCAGGAATGCATTAATGCCCCTGGAGCTTTAGCTGTGTGACATGTGCCCCACTAGTCTAAATGTGCTACCAGAGAGGGCAGTGCAAAGACAGCAATTGTAGAGGCAGCACAGGCAATGAGAAGAAAAAAAATCCCAAGAGGCATAATTACCACTAGTACTGTACAGAAATCTCTCCCATCTGATAAAACAAATAAAAAACATGTTTTCATCAGAAAATTTTTGTTTGTATTGTATTATACTATTTCAATTGTTGTTTGGTTTATGCAGAAATTATTTCATCAGGGAAAAGGACTATTCACACACAAAGTCTCCCTTTTTGAGGGAACATTTGTAGGGTAATGCATCTCTGTTCACAGACTAGCAGATTATTTATGAGACTAGCACATAAGATTTTTGTTACTGTGACTGCATATAATATCTTAAAAAGGCGTGCAACTATCACTTGGAAAGCATTAAGGTCCTCTAGGAAATACTGGAGTAGGACTTCTGGATTCTTCTGAGTGATAGGCTCCCAGCTCCTTGGGAGAAAATCGTCATCATTCTTTTCCACTCCATTCTCTGAGCATTTTCCTTCTCAGAATTGCAAAATGTTTGCATTAAATGGTTTTAGCAGGGAAGCTGCTTTGATGACATGAGGGATCCTTTGGTTCTTTTAGTTGAAAACACTGAAGACGACTGAAGAAATACAAAATCTGACCTTGAACAAATCTTCAGGGGTAAGCTCCATGATCAAGTTACTGAGCCATATCAGAGATGTGGTAGTACTCTGTGTTCGCTGAATTAACTTGAGATTGCACATGAAAGAAAGCTAATTTAAGATAAAACACTGATATCTGTATGTCATGAGCATGCACAAGAACAGTGGAAAGTTACTCACCTCAGCTGAAGTGCAATAACATGACAAAAAAATTATGGAGGAATGTCTATAGCCAGCAACTAGTAGATATCATGCATGATTACTTTTTCGTGTTGTATATTCTTGCCAGTAAATAATCATCATTAATGGGGGGCAGGCAGATGCCTCATATATCAGATAATTTTCATTATTTGCTTCTCAGATCATAAAATCACTGAGACACCCGTTTGACACTCTGGATAACACTCTAAAATGCTGATGGCAAAGCATGGCAGTCTGAGTCATTTTCACATAGGGTATGAGTAGTAGGCCACACTCAGAAGATTCAGAGAGTCTGTGTCTGCTTTCTGGATGTTGCCCTTTATATTGCTGCTGTGCTTCATGGTTGCGATCTTCATTTCCCTTTCGTAGATTTTTCATAGGGCATTTTCCCCGCTTTTACCAACCTTGTCCCATCTTTAGGACTTTGTAGCCACATCTGCTCTCAAAGTTCTATACCTGCGTTAATTACACTTTCTGCACATTTTCCATTATCTTCTGCTTCACCCATAGACCTTTCCTATGTCCTACAGATATCCTATTTGTGTAATTATCCTTTTTCTTACTGATTTCCCCTCCAAATGTATCAATTTTTTGCCTGCTGTATTGCAAGTTAGGATTCTTATCAACATTTTCTTATTTCTTCCTTTGTTTTTCTATCCTTTCAACATAGAAATTGACTTACAATTTTATAAAAACATACATAATTTTACAGTTGTTTTGATAAGTATTCCTAGGTATAAAGGGAGTTTTTTGTCTAAATATGCCCCAGCCCCAAGGAGTTTATTTGCTTTCCTTGCTTTTTTTTCATTTTCTCAGGGAGGAAGCAAGCTAGCATGTGTTGAAGGCTGGAATGAGCAAAGAATTTGGACCCTCAGGGGAGCTTTGCATTCATTTCTTAGGTCTACTGGTTAGCTAGCCTGTCTTTAGTGTATACTGTGTGTAACATCCTTGCACACAAAGAACAAGCAGGATTTCTGTCAAAATGGCTTAGTTCAAGTTGAGATAACAACAAACAAGGAAAGAGCAGAAGTTAGATATCCACAAAAGAGATAGTGTTTGTGTGTCTCAGATATCCACAAAAGAGATAGTGTTTGTGTGTCTCCTCTGATGATCTAATTAAACTGCAGGCAAAATTGCTAGTTTCCACCACTTTTTAGAAAATCAAATCCGTAGCAACACAAGAAATCTCAGTGTCTCCGTTCAAGGTGAAATATTGCGTACTAGTTCGTTCTCTCCTGACTGACAGCCACAGCTTCAAGGCTTGAAAGAAAGGCCATCTTTTATTTACTCCTCATCTTGTCACAGTTACACGTCTGGTCCCATATGTAGCACCTTGTTCAGCACACAAGAAAGAAGCACTAGCTAACTACATTTCTGGGCCTTGAAGTGTCTGAGTAAACAGCTTTTTCATATTAAATGGGGACTATGCAACAGCAATTATATCCTGTTTGGCAGTGGTAACTTTTAGCACCCTGCTTACTGGACAATACCTATTCGTCATCTGTTCTAATTTCAAACTTTGAAGTCCATTTTATTTAAAGAACTAGAAATGCTGAAATAGGGAAGTAGTTATTTATCTTGTATTAGTTATTAATAGCTATAGTTATTAATAATAATTAGTTATTAACACTGAAAGTTTTTTGTTTTTTCAGTGCCTGTTTGAGAATGTTTACCTTTTCTATTGTGTCTAGTTTTATATACTTTTGAGTAATGAATTTAGAAATCAGCCATTATTTCTTTAATGCTAAATCATTTGTGTGAAAATAAATCATTTAAATACACTAAAAATTTGATTTAGATATATGGAGAACTACAAATTTTCTAGTTACAATTGTCATTTATCCTTTCTTTTAAAACATGACTTATAGCAAATAACATTTCTGGGCATCTCAGTTTTCAGACAGCTTTCATTATAGTGAAAATGCATTTTACTCTTAATCAAAAAGGTGAAATGAAGCTCAGATGTCAAATTCTTGTCCTCTCACGCGGTTGCTGAATATTGCACTTTTACACTTGTAAAATATTTCAACCATGACATGAGAGCATGAACCTCTGTTTGGGAGAAAGTATCGTTTGTAAATAGTGGGTCAAGTCAAGTCAACAAAGTGTCATTGCTGAAGGGAATTCTACCAGGTTGATATATAGCATTGATTCTGCTCTAAAAGACTGAAGTTACTGTAGTGAACACAGGCAGTGGGAAACCATTATGTCAATTTGGGAAATGTTGAAAAAATCTGGCAATACAGGTGGGAAAATTTCTTTGACATGAACAGAAGTCCTACCTTTGAGTAAAAGCAAGAACTTTCACTGTTGATCTCTGAATCCAGTCTGTCCTGGGCCACAAGCTTAGCTCTCATCTTCTCCCTATTCCTTCCTAACAGTGATGGCTGTGAAAAGCTGTGGCAGTATTTTAAGTAAAAAATGTACAAAGATTTGCAACACTGTTTATCTACTGTTTTCATTATCTGTCCAGTTATATCATTCTGTAATAATACAGAAAAAAAAATGCACTTTCCTGTTTCACTCAAAGCACTTCATACATTTTAATGCGTTGAATCCTCAAATATCCTAAAGCATAGGTTAATGACATTCCTGTTTTAAAGTTGGAAAACACTGAAATAGAGAAGCTGACATCAGTGTTTTTCGAGCATCTGCAGACTGTTAAGTCTCTCATTAAAAAATTAAATTATACAAAAAAGTTAAATTTTTTGATAGTGAAGGTCATACTGAGTTGGTTGGGCTGCAGTGCATAACTGCGAGAGTATCGGGAAAAGAAGGGACCCACATCTTTCTTCTGTCTTTTTGCTAAAGTGACCCTAGGAAATGTAAAAGTTATGAAGATGTTACTAAATTGACATAAAATTATAATCAAGTTTTTTATTATTAAGTATCAAAAATGCAAAAAAATTTTGCAGAGAAGCAAAAAGTGGTAATTATGACAAGTTTCGATCTACACTTTGAAAAAGGTCATTTTTCATTTCAAAAGTTTGGTAGAAAATATAGAGGTTTTTAAAGGTTTTGAGAAAAGTTGCAAGCAACAATTATTTGATTGATTTTAAAATATAACTCATAGTAACCAAAAAAGGATGCAACTAAACAACTGTATGTACATTTAACATAAAGAAGTTTGAATTTACCCACAGTTATTTAACTTTCAGTTTTAATTAAGAAATATATTAGCAAGGCTAAATCTGAAACTGTAGCTTTAAATGGACTGTCATCTGGTATTTAGTAAAGGTTTTAGAGAAAACAGTTTCTTTGTTCTTCTGAGTGTGTTTTGACTGTACACAGAACAGAAAGTGTGTTTCAGCTTACAGGCTTGTCCATTCCCATTGGCCAGATAAGTGAAGGTCCTCTGGGTTTTTTTGGCAAAACTCTTACGCTTAGGAGAGTGCGCTTACCCCTTTCCCCATCTTCATCATACTTCAGAGTACTGCTATTTTAATTTGTGTTTCCTTGCTCTAGGAAGACTGAAACTAACCCTGAAACATGCTGATGCTCTAGGTGTCGTAACTAGAATAGAACAGAAAATATAAAATAAAATGACAGAGTGGACCGGAATAGAATAGAATAGAATAGAATAGAATAGAATAGAATAGAATAGAATAGAATAGAATAGAATAGAATAGAATAGAATAGAATAGAATAGAATAGAATAAGAAATAGAAAAGAAAAAAGAAAAGAAAAGAAAAGAAAAGAAAAGAAAAGAAAAGAAAAGAAAAGAAAAGAAAAGAAAAGAAAAGAAAAGAAAAGAAAAGAAAAGAAAAGAAAAGAAAAGAAAAGAAAAGAATAATAGGTCTAAGCTGAGATTTTCATCTGAGTAAAGCAGTAACATCCCGAGGAGCTGAATAGGAAAACTTCTCTCGGGTAAAGGGATTCATTTCTTTGGGAGACAGATTACTAGTAACAAGTTTAGATGGAAAAAAGAACGTTTTATTCTAATAATTCTTGCTTTTACAGAGCTCAGACATGCCAAGTACCACTTGCTTCATTCTTGGAGCCTTTAAGTCCTGTTAAACTTCAAAGTGAGTTAGGGGAATTCAGCACTTTGAAAAATAGTACCCATAATTCTCCTCCACCTCTGGTTTTATGCAGCTGCACACATATCATCCATTGTTAGCCAGGGAAGCCCACAACCAAGACAGGGGAGGATGCCATCAGTGACTTTCTGATGTTGGCGTGACATGTCTGTCGCAGTCACCCGTTGCAATTGGGAAGCAGGGCCCCATGGCACCATGCTGTGTGGTGTTTGAGGTGCTGGGCTGGTGCCGCAGCCCGCACCACTGCCTCCACCTGGGCTCACACAGGCGGTACAGACCCTGATCCAGTCATCAGCTGCGGTGGTTAGGTTTTGCTTGGTCAAGAAACAAATGGCTTAACACCTGAATCCTAATCATGCCTCATTGCCTGCATCCTTGTTTTTTATCCCTGTAGGATTTTTCATCCTCTGAAACCAACAAAAGGATCATATTTTTCTTCACTTTCTGAAACCTCGTCATTTTTTCCAGACTTTCCATTTCACACTGAATTTTATTAAAATCTCTTTACACAAAAGGAGAGTACCATCTATATGATGCCCTGAGGGATCTTAAAAGCTGTTGCCATAATGTAACAAAACTCTGGAGACATTTTGTTTCTACCGTAGTTTCTTCGGAGGATTATGGATAAGGATGTAAAATATCTTAAATGTTTACAGCATGGATCTTGATCTCCAGTGGAATTTAATAGAAAAGGGGTTTTTTTGTTAATCTATTAATGGCACATCACATTAATACTGAGCCAATAATACAGGTCTACAAGGTATATTGTATTTTCTTTACATCTTGGAAAGGAGAAGTTTTTTATTACAGAATTATAGATAATAACCATATGGATAATATTGTGAATCTTCTATTCTTAAGACTATGACTTTCTTTTCAGCACATCAGTTGATCATTACTAAGTATTTTCACCAGGTATTTTCCAGAAGCACCCTTGTTTTATCAGTTTCTGCCCCCAACACTTTCTGTTCTTCCCTAACACAGCCATATGTAAGTTCTTTAAAGAGACTCACAAAAGCATGTCTCCTCCAGTGAACAGGCAAAGATTTTTTAAGTGTTAATAAGGTTTTATTTTCACTGGTCAACCTTGAAATCAAAAGCAACTGCTGAACTCTCAGTAGTCTCTTATAAAGCACAATAGTTCTGTTCAGGTGAGTTTCAAAACAAAATTGTGTAGGAAGCTGTATTCTAACTTGACAAGAAGTCTCATGAAAAAAAAATTATTCAATTTTCAAAAAGCTGTAATATAATAATTTGTGTGTGTGTGTGCGTGTGATATAGAAGAAGACATATTCAAATTTTATTTAATTAAAACAATATAGATCTACATATTCATTTGATGGGAAAATATTTTTTATAATTTTATGTGTGAATAATCATACAGAATCTGGGATGCAAATTCTAAACCTGTTGATATTTAAAAACATCTTAGAATGTTAGACTATTTGGGACACATTTTTCTAAAAAGCTTTGTAATTCTGTATGCCTCAGGCTTTCTGGGGCCATGCTGAAGGTACTGGGATATTAAAAAAATTAGATGTCCTTAAAAATAATGTAAAACAACCAAAACATTAAATGAATCTGTTATTTTAAGTCAAATCAAAATCTTTCTGTTGTTTGAAGGATGTTATGCATCAGTGACTCAAGTGAACGATCTTCTGTCACAGAAAACTGAAAACCTTTGCAGGAAGTATGAGAGCAAATAAAAAGGATTTTTTAATTCCATTTCTAAAATTGCAAGAAGAATTCTTTAAAAATACAGAAATCAGACAATAATAATATAATGGAACTGCTAATATAAATATGTCAAATTCCACCACTGTTCTAACACAGTGTATATTCTTAAACTAACAGTCACTCAACAGTCTAACTTGGTTGTCTACTCACATTTTCTATATTTCCTGGCCCTTTTTGTCATTGCATTTACCATGTACAACTCTTCTTCCTTAGAATAATGCCATGACAATATCACATATAAGGATAACAGCAGTTGCTCTCTCAAAAGAAGAAAGTAAATTTTGTTTCTGGGGTTGTTTTTCACTAATCACTGTTCTTATACTACAGAAATACGGTTCCTGTTCTCAAATAGACTGAATGGCTTTTGCAGTTATCAAGGTAGCTTTAGACATTGCCTCACAAGAATGGACCAACAGAGGCAGTTATAATTTAACCCTCTTAATGCTGTCTTTCAATACAGCTTCTTTGTAGTGATTAACCATAATAGCATTTTTAACTGGTCAATGTTCTCTTAAAATGTCAGCTTTTCAAAGTCATGATGTACTATGTACTTCTGGCATCTATTGGTTAAGAAAATTATATTTAGCTTCTACTTACCAGTGCAGATATTTGAAACAATGCTGCAAATAGCCAACTTCATTACCTCAAGTTTTTATTCTATGATAAAACTTCTTTTTCACTATCCAGAAGATAATTAAAACTGATTTTAAAGGTTATGTTCTTGAAGTTCTGCACATCTCTTGGAATATGTCTTTCCTCAATGATAAAAATAACTGCAGATTTTCAGAATCCCAGAGTTTAACTACAAAAGTCAGCATTTTCTACTGCAAGGTGTGCACTTTTTTTAACAGTTAGATAAAAATTAGACACTACTTATTTTTTTTACCCATTCTGCTTAAATCTCACTGCAGGATGTGTGACACAGGAGAAGGGCTGTTCACCTTTCAGACACGAGAAGGAGAAATGATATATCAGAAAGTCCATTCTGCAACACTGGCAATAGCAGAGCAGCATGAAAGATTAATGATGGAGATGGAGCAGAAGGCACGGGTAAGGTCCTTTCACCAGCATCTTCAAACTTATAAAAATTGGTAATGAACAAAAGAAGTATGGAGTAATGGCAGCCCATGGATTCAGATGTAATAAAAGTATTGGCTGTGTGACTAAGACAAAACAGACTTTTAGATTTATTTATTTTCATGGTCGGGGATTTTCAGTGTGTACTATACAATGTTCTACTGTTGGTGCATTTTTAGGATGGTGAATACCATTAAATGGTAGATTACCTTCTTGAAAATTGTGTTTCTGTTACTCAAAGATTAAGCCTTTAGCTGAAGCCAGCTGTGAGCTGACTATCTCTGAGTAAGTGCTAATTGCTTCTCATGGTCTTACAGGTGGAAAAAAAAAAGTCCAGTATAAACACTTCTAGGTGACAACAGACATGTTTTGTTTTTCTCAGCCCCAGAAAGCACTTTCCCTGCTCTATAATAAGTAGTAATGGAATGTGAGTTTAAGAAAGAGCAATTTTTTTTTAATTTAAGCTCAGAATTTTCAGTTTGCACAAACTGAAAGTTTGGAGTTTTTTGAGACAAAAATAATTTTTAAAAAAGTGATCCCTGTGTACTTAGAAACAGAGATGGTCTTAAACGGTCATTATTCTGGAAAGCTAACTCTCAACTAGTATGAAGTGACCTTTATATCCACCAGAGAGGAAAGATATGAGGAGTTCCAGGGAACCTCATCTGCATGCTTTTTCTCTCAAATGACCATGATTCTCCATGTATCTTTGTCCCTAGAAAGAGATTTCAGGGTAATTGCACCATTTCCAGTGACTCTTTTCTTTTTTTCCCTTGGCAACCATATATGTGCCCATAGTCATTCAAATCTGACTTGCATGATCCTCTCCCTTCACGTTCCATCACTGTCAAAATATCTTGCTAACATTCCTGAGAGAAAGGCTTTTGCAAAGGGCAACTCAAGACCCCAGTGTTCAACTCCTTCCCCTAATTACTTCTTAGGTAATTCTGTCTTTATTTACTGAAAAACAAACTTGAAAAAGACTTAGATTTCCGTGCCAAAAGTTTGTTATGCTGAATGCTCCCCTCAAATTCTGCATATCTCTAAGTAAGACTGAAAGACAAGAAGCCATAAAAAGTGTCTTTTTTGGTGATTTATGAAGAAGGTGGATGAGCTTTCCAATAAAACCAGACAAAGTGGGAGCCTGTGCACAATAATTGAGACAAACAAACTTTGGACAGAAAAAGCAGGAATAGGAGAGTTCACAGTCAAGATTAAAATAAGGTTAGAGACACAGGAGTGATTGTTAGGAAGTCTAGGACAAGATGGATAACAGAGTAAATGGAAGAGCATCTGAAGTAGTAGAAGTGCTGGCAAATAAAACCACAAAACCTGCATTGAATAATAGTCCAAAACCAGGGGACAGCATCATTATAAATATGTTTGCTTTTAAAGTGTCCACACCAGTAAGAGAAACTAGACTATTTTCATGCTGCTGTAGGAAGGGCTTAGGCCAGGATCATACATGAATTTCCATTCATGCAGCCACCACTTTCAAGTCTTCTACCTATGTATCAGCAGTTTCCCTGCTTAGCAAAGCCGTTTCCATGCTGCCATCTGATGACTTCCTTGAAACTTCGTTTACGAAGGCTGAGACCATATGGTAGGTAACATCAAACTCAGAGAGAAGGCTGAGAAATAGAAAGGACTCATAAGCCGTGAAGTGTATCGTGTCCTTGGCTCCCAGATGAGGCAGCACTCTGATCTGCAGAGGAAGATCAGAAGGGGCCTGCCGTAGGCTGCCATAGGCTGCGTACAAGCTGTGGCTTGTGTAAAAGAGGATGAAAAGTCTGTTGATTTTGTATTTCAACTAGTAAGCTAATGTTTTGGTCTCATGTCGTGGGTTAAGCAGAAGACAGTTAATTTTTTTTCCCTTCTCTTCATAAATAGTTACTAAGAAGCTATGTTTTGGATTCCTGCTCAGGAGAAAGCTGATAAGAAGGAACGTTTATAGTTATTGCCAGGATACTTTCAAGGACAAATACATTCAGCCTCTCTCCTCTCCACAGACAGAGCAGGGGGGAAGAGACAGTCCATCTTCTAGCTTGGGATTTGCTTTTAGGTTAAGATTGAGAAGCAGACTGACCAATTATTCTATCCCATGCACGTCATACCCCGTATATAGGTGAGGACCCTTCCAGGAAAATCTCGCTCTTTCACTTCCCTTGGGCTCTGGATCATCTCGCTTCGGGTGCCTGCATTCGCTCTCCCAAGGCCTTTCCCCCCCCCCACAGACGCCATTAGCTCTCGGCCCGGGATGCTCGTTATCTCTGTTCCGTGAGTTTCGGGATCCTCCCTCTCCCGGAGGATCGTTAGCTGGTTTTTTTCCCTGCTTCGATCAGCTCTCAGCCTGGGATGCTTGGGCTGTTATCTCCGTTCCGTGAGTGCCTCTGGGAGCGGTGCACCCCTCCCCCCTTTTGGGGGAATCGTGAGTGCGGTTTCAGGGGATCATTAGCTGGCAACAGGCTGAGCCTTTGGGGGGGCAGTATCATTGTGTATCACCTATTCCCTCCCTCCTCCGGGGTCGTTGGCTGGGAGCAGGTTGGGCCTTTGGTCATCGGGTGGGGGGGCAGTATCATTGTGTATCACCCATTCCCTCCCTCCTCCGGGGTGGTTGGCTGGGAGTGGGCTGGGCCTTTGGTCATCAGGTGGGGAGGGGCAGTATCACTGTGTATCACATTGCATCTTTGTATATAGTATTATTTCCAATATTATTGTAGTTTAGTTATTAAATTGTCCTTATCTCAACCCACGAGTCTTCTTTGACATTTACCTCTTTAATTCTCTCCCCTATGATTGGGTGGGGGCAGGGACTGTGTGAGCGGGTGTGTGTGGTTTGGCCCCCAGCACCTGACTGATAGTGTGCTGAACTTTTAATGTGTCATCCATGTCATCTGCAACGACTGAGTTTTATTCATCTTAGAAA
Source organism: Pterocles orientalis (assembly GCA_011057875.1). Lineage (NCBI taxonomy): Eukaryota > Metazoa > Chordata > Aves > Pterocliformes > Pteroclidae > Pterocles > Pterocles orientalis. The sequence goes on from WKFP01013707.1 coordinate 63,867, forward strand.
AAAAATCTGAAGATATTAAATACACTGAGTATGTATAATTTTCCTTATATCAAGTATAATATCTTCTCCAATACCTAAAAGCAATCCAGTTTAACCAAATGCCTTTGTGTATTTTTTTCCTTAAGATCTGAAATTGAAATACAAGCACAAGGATACTTATATCAGGGATCTAGAAACTACAAATGTCTTTTAGGTCTTCACAAAGTTTGACCTTTGATCCTTTGTATCTATAGCCCTGTACTTGAGGGTTTTAGCTCTTTCTTGATGCTTTCTGTAATGAACAGGTCATGTTTAATATTATAGAATTAAATCTCTTTTTTTTTTGGTAAAAGTGAAAATGGAAGAAATTTGTAGAAGTAAAGGAAGCTTAATGATATATCCATTTTTATACAAATCAGGAAAAGGGAAGAAATGTAATGACAATCCCATCTTTACTTTTTCTTTACAGTCATTAGAAGTTATATATTAGAAAGAACTCTAATATGTGTGTGTTCTGTGTAAATGTTAACATGTTTTAATTAATTAATACACTTGAGTTTCATTTAATTTCGTGTAATTTTTTCCAGATTATAATAAATCATAATCCAATGTTGTAAAAGCTTCATAAAGTTTTTTTTACTAAAGCAACCTTGATGAAGTTTATATATTACTGTTAGTTCTCATAATGAATATACAAAGTGCATCACTTTACTGGTAAAAAAGTAAAAAGACACAAAACACACAAAAAAAGAGAAACAAATTCTGTCAAAAGAAAAAAGATAAAATTAGTTACTGCTGCCAGAGACTTGTCAGATAAAGGTATTGCAAGCAGCCACAGGCCACATTTACTCCATTTATAGAGGTCTCTGCACACAAAAATGCTGCTTCAGAATACTAAGCAATAAATTCATTTTTACGGTAAGAAATCTATACCTCAAGCTAAGTAACATGCTGGATAACCGTGTTAATAGGAGAGAGACGTGAGAAGGAAACTAATTCTTCCCTTTACCTTTCAAAGGGCATGGACTGGAAGTAAAATTGTTCTGTGGCATCTAACACGGCATCCAGTCTGCCTCATTGCAATCACAAGCAGGAGAAGCCCAGTCAGTTTAAGCAGGCAATCACTTTTGTCTTATGCTCATTTCCCTTTCAAGTTATAACACTGGAAGAAGGACCTGAAACATGGGATCATTAGTCTCAAACATATGTGTGGTTTACTGGTTTTACTGGGATCAAAGCAGGCTGGATTTTATTGAAATACTATGGCAAAATGCAGTGATCTAAATTAGCCTAGGCAGTCATCTTGATTGAGTTTGAAACATTACGTTGGCACAGCGATAGTGGTTTTTGCTCACCACCTCTGGGACAAAAGCAAATTGGGGCCAATGCAAGTAATAAATTGAATTGTTTTTCAATGAAATTGTTATCTGTATGTACACTTTTTTCAGTCTTTGCTTTTTTAATGGATCAGTGTAATACAGATGATAATTTTTGTTTGTGGGTTGTTTTTTGAGGGGAGAGGGTGATATGTGGGTGTTTTGTTAGTGGTTTTACAGTGCCAGCACAGCAAGTTAATTAAAGTGAACAATAACTGTCTTTCCATTTGCAACATTTTATTTAGTGCTGTTGTATTATCTAGATGAGTGTCAGTCTGCTTTTTTACATATGCTTCTCTTGCACACACAAACACACCACCACCCCTTTTGTTTTTAAATGTAATATTTAGAAATCTAGTTGGACTGGCAGTCCTAGAATCACAAGGAAAAAAAAAGTTACAACCTCAAGAATAACATGTATCCCCACTAACTGTAGTGTAATGTTGAGCACGGAACATGCATGTCTGAGTGTCTAACAGCCAGCTCTTCCATTCCTCCCCTGTCCCCAGGTTGGGCTGCAAGCTCCTTCCACTTCCCTGCTGTTAGTTCAGGTGTTTATCTGACTCAGGGAGTTAATTCAGATTGCTAATTTGGCAAAAAACAAACCAAAACAAAATAGAAAAAAAAAGAAAAAGAAAATAAAAAAAAAATCTAAAAGGAAGAGGATTCTGCAGGTTTACTGAGCTGAACTGATTTATAGAGGCACCAGTGGCCAGTCAGATCTTCCCAGTTATCCCATCCTGAGGAGAGAAGGAAAAAGAATAGTTCATCCTCCATAACTGCTGAGTATACTCCGTCCTGCAATCAGTAGATGATGTCGGTTTAGGTGATCTTTTTTTAAAGAATCTCAGTGAAGATAATTTTCACACACAAACATACAAACACAGTTGTTCAGTCCTTTACAACCCAGGCCATTCTCTGATTCTATGATCTAACCCCTACACCTGGATGACAATGTGGTTACTGTCACATGTATTGAAATTGTAATTTAAGACCTGATTTTCCTCCCTAGTGCCAGCTTTGATCTTCTGCCACTCAGCCTCCACTGGAAACACTCATGTCACTTCTGCACCGACTGTTGTTCAAGTGCATAAAATGAGGGATTAAGAACTGTTGATTTCTCATAACTACACATATGAGGGAGGCACACTAAGGAAATAGTTGTACCGTTATGACCTTATAAATAACTTTTTTCAAGAGCTGCCAGTAAAAACCTATTATGTAATCTCAAAAGGATAAAAATGTACAATGTGTGAAACAATAATTCTAAATAAGATAGCACTAAAGTTGATGTTAACCAGCTGAAGTTAATCAAAAGTCAGTAAGACTAAACTATAAATGCATGAAGAAATTATAATGGCAAAAGTTTTGTAACTTTATCGTAGGAAATATTCTATGACACTTGTTTTGCTTTAGACAGCAAAGCTGTAAAAATAATGTCATTTTAGATTGTGAGCCTTTTAACATTTACCAGAAGGTAAATACCTCTATGAAACACTGCATCTGTATATTTCTTTTCCATTCTCATTATTTACAAGTCTTGTCTTTAACATTCAACTTAATATTAAGTGAATGAGTCATCATGATAGATTCCTGTCATTTAAAAAGATAATATCAATGAGTTTATATATTATTTTTAAAATAAATTATTAGGAGGGAAATAATGAATGTGCCAAAGAAGACAAATATCAGGCAATGGAACTGGGCTTAAGGATATGTTGAAGAGAAAGGCGGCTAAGAAATAAACCTGTGAGTCATTTAATCTTTCTCTTTCTCATCTGCAAGAGAATGAGGAGGGTAACAGTATTTTACAGGAGTGGTCTGAAGATAAATATAAATGACAAGGTTGTCAGGAATGGTGTTAATAAGAAGGTAAATATAATGAAGAATATAAATTAAAAGTGTCTTTGAATCAGAAAAGAAAAAAAACTGTGAGGATGGAGAAAATAACAGCATTAGTTTCCTAGTGAACTTTTAATTTAGCTTTGCTCTGTAAACAAATTTGTGCTATGTATTTCTTCATGCATTTTAACCTGATGACAACCTAAACACATACTTATTGAAACATTACAGGATTGAAGGTCATCAGCAAACACATCAAACATTCTAAAATTTTATTTTAAAATGATGGTTTCAATTTGAAGTATCCTACCTTTGCCAATGCATCTTCAGGGCTTTGTCTGGTTTATGGTTATTATTTATGTCTTTTTGCAATGCTGTAACTATTATTTTCAACTTGTGAAGGATGGGAATTCAGAGAGACACCAGTGGAGGCTGCTGACCCCATGATTACATGAACTATTTTGTTAAAATATATGTATTTTGGGCTCCATTTCAGCACTGCAATTTACTTAATATGACAAAGCTCTTTTATGTTGTAATTCTGCCTAAGTGCATTTGGGTCGAGTCAATACCTGGAGGAGAAAGTGAAGAAGAAAATTCCAGAGTTCATCCATAGATGATCCCATGCCATGACACATTAGTCTCATAGTACATTTTTTTCTGTTTACAAGTAATGTGTAAGCTCAAGTACTGAGATTCTGAATACATACAGTCATTCATGAACTCATGCACTTTATATAAGCTAAAGTATAGCCTCAGGTCAGGTATTCGTGCAATTACTTAGCTCAGTGTTGTTCTGTATTTCCATCTGAAACTACTGTGTGATGTTGCTGTATAATGTTTGTTTAGAAACTTGATAACCCTGTAAAAAGCTATCTGCTTTACTGCAATATTTAGTTGGTGAATTGTTTACTTGCTTTGCATAGGTGTTGTGAAGCTTATTTTTATTACTTGTTCTGGAGGTCTTTGAAAGTTACAAGTTAAAGCTGAAATAGCTTTGTGGCGCTTTCAGCAGAAGACTTCTAGAGAAGTAAAGCTCACCCTTCTTTGCATTGGAAAATAATAACAGAAAATGGGGAGTGTTCCACTGCAGGATCTGTCTGTCTGCTGGCAGAGCACAACCATCTGTAAATATTGCTGAGATTAACAACAAAACCAAGAATGCTGACTTTTTTTTCCCTCCTGTAAGTCAGAATCTGTGTACTTTTAGCTTTTAGTTTTGTAAACACAGTTCCCATAAGTAACTTGGTTCTTGGTTCATTAAGCACATAGTGACTTTTTTCCTGATTCTGATTTTTCTGTGAGAATTTTTTAAGAATTTGGCCAGGCTCTTTGTTATTCCTCAGGCTCAGAAAACTGTGTGCACTTGGATGAAGTAAACCCTAAAGTTGTGTCAGAAGTCCATTTCTGACATTCACCAGTCCACAAGAAAGTAGGAGATTTGTGCATATTCAGACTGAATGGCATTTAGTGATTCCTCAGACTGGAGCTGTTTGGTGTTCTTTTTTAATCTTATGAAAGAAAATATTTTCTTGAATGTAGATTTATTTCATTGACATTTTTTCCAGGGGCTATTACTCATATCCAATAACAGACATTCAAATACTGCAGCTGCATTCAGAAATGATGCAGCAGGTGCCATTCACTTCCTGAAAGAAACTACTTCATCCTGCCATGAAATCTGAGCTTCCACAGCCACTAGAGTTGCCTGCCTATTCCTTTCTTGCTGAGCCAACACACTCCCCGCTTCCTCTGTCAGCTGCAGGAGTCAGCTGCCTCCTGTACAGCACCTTGCAGGCAGGGAGAGGATGAGGTGTAAAGCCCAGCTTCTCCAGGGGATGCTGCAGGTGGTTGTTGCTGGATGTTTGCTGTGTGAGTGAAACCGCAGTATAGGGAAAGGCTTTACTATGGTAATGAAGGGTTAGTGCAGCTGCTCATACACAGTGATGAAGGAGGGAGGGAAGAGAGCTATTCGTCATGTCAGAAACACTGGAGGCAACATAAAGGTCTGTGGAGTGTGTAGGTAAGTGTCATGGGTAGGTGCGAGAGTAGAGCTGGCAAGTCCTTGCATAAGAGTGTATCGGATATTTTGGTAGTTGGTGATATAATTTAAATGCTGTTTTGCCACTTAAAAACTAGAGCTTGCAGCAGAGTTTTGAATGTGTTTGAAGCAGTAGTAATCATGACGGCTTTCATTCAGAGCATAGCGGGAAAAATTTAGTTCTTCTCTTGCCTGGCACAATTTTGAAATCTCTCTTATCCCTAGCCTCTATGATCTTTAATGCAAAAAGATGTTCAAAGTCTCTCCTGGGGTGTAAAACCCAAGTACCTCCCCACATGGATATGCATCCTAACCTAGAAATTACTCTTATTCCTTCCTTCTTAAAAAATTCTGGAATATGTTTTAACAATGTTACAATGTTCTTCTGGCTTTCTGTCTATTGTCTACCTAAGACTCAGACTGAAATCTGCCTTCCTCCTAATATAAAGTAGGAGCTAAATCAAAACTTGTAATAAAAGCTTCAGAGAGGTGTCTCATAACTGAGACAATAGAATTTCTTGTCTGCCAGGTGCCTGCTCCATCCTATGAGTCCACCCTAAAGCTGCATACATGAATCCAATGAACACTTTTCCCTGTTCTGTTCACCTCATCTATCAAGTATGCTGTATTGTAACATTTTAGTTTAAGCTAGGGTCTGATTACTTTGATTAAGTGCAACAGGGCAAAGACGTTTGCATAGTTGGCTACCTGAAGATGCAAACCTTACTGAGAATTTAGCAGGTAGGTGCTTTAAAAATACATGTAGCCACCTGTCTACATTTATCAGAGCTATTTAAAGAGCTAGATATGTATTTCTTAATTTCAACTTTATGAAGTTGCATTTTAATAGAAATGTATTTGAACGTTGGTGACATCAGCACGTTTGTAAATTTTTTTTTTGCTTTTCTTTGCTTTGCAAAGCATTGCATGTTTACAGAGCTATCAGAGTCGTTGGAGAGGCACTGAAATTCATATTTTTTTCCAGAAAATACAGAAAGGGAAGAGCCAAAGAACTTTCCCTGAACAAAATTGATTATTTGATTAGCAGTCTTATTTGCTAAAAGCCGTGGGTGATATGAGTGATAAATTGGGAATCGTTGCTGTAATTATATGAAAATTATGCGTGCCTGACTGAACCCTATTTGGCTATTCCCTGCCCTCCCTTTAACTAAACTCTGAGAAGCATTTAGTATGGAAGGGAAGTTTTCTTTGGCATTGTGTACATTGAAAACAACTTGCTTGTATAACTGTACTGGTAGACTTATGTCATCAAACTCTTTTAACAGGGGAGCAAGTTATGATGACTTAAGAACTACTAGAAAAATAATTCTCAAGCCAGTTCTCCATTGGGTTTAATTTCTTGTTAATCTCATATCTGCTATTTTGAGAAAGCTGTTTCTTGTAAACTAAAGTAGCCTATAGAGCTCCTATTATTATTAGCACAAATAACAGCTGATGAGGCCACCCGATGCTCTCAGGAGACAGGTATTATTATAATAATTATACTAATGAGTAAAATGAGGCAGAGAAAGATTAAGGCCAAATTCAGCTGCGTATGAATTGCCCAAGGTCATAGAGGAATCAGCTGTATACTGGGAATAGCACAGCAACAAAACAAGTCCTGAATCATAGTCAATTACTTGTTCACAGAAGAGTTAACTTCTGGAAAAGTTATTTTTCACATGGTTTTCATCAGTCTTGTGAACTATCCTATCATTCTATGTCTCCTGTCAAGCAAGACCTTCCTCTGTATCAGCAACTCTGTTCAGGATTCTTTGTATCACCCAAGGGAATAGTTAAGACTTTGTCTCTGGTTAATAAGAAACTTCTTTATCAATGATTTACAGAGGGGCAAGTGCTCTTCAGAGAATAGGAGAATTTAAAAAGTAATAATCTGAGAGGGGATCAAAAATTCTCATAATAGTCCTAAAGTTACTCTGTAAATCCCTCCTGTGCTTTTTGTACTTTGGCTCGTCAGGTACTTTTTGGTAGGACAAAAATTGGGTGAAGTTCACCCTCCGTCTTAATTTTGCTTTTTTTTTTCCTCTGCTTCCGTTCCTTTTTATGAAGATAACAGATATTTTAACATGAAAATTATTTATAATAATCACTCTGATTATGTTTAGACTGAAGACAACATGTATTTAGTATCTAAAAAAGCCATATCTGAAATATGGGCACTTTTCCTTGTACAAGCTGTCTTTTTATATGTATTAATCAAAGCCTGTCCAGACAGGGGTTCACCGAATCACAGAATGTTAGAGATTGGAAGGGACCTCGAAAGATCATCTAGTCCAATCCCCCTGCTGGAGCAGGGTTGTTTATGTTCTTCTTTTGTCTCAGCCTTGGGTAGTTGTTCTTACGTTACTGATATCCCATATAATGCCAGCCACGCTAACGGTTTTTATTTATCAGCTGTGCAGGAATGTGGTTCAGGAGAAACATAAGACAGTAGTACAGACAATACAGACACTGTACTGTTTATTTGATGTTCTTTCACTTACTCCAGTATCTATTCAGCTACTATGGTAAGCAAAATAACATCAGGTTAATACATTGGTGCAGCACATCTCGTTAGGTCTCCAATTTTCAAACCCATTGACTATAGGATCGGAAAAATTGGCATTGGAAGGGACTGCTGGTGGTCATCTCACCTGATCTTCTGTTCCAAACAGGGATAGCATCAAAACCAGATCAAGTTACCCAGGGTCTATCTAGTCAAGTTTTGAATACCCCCAAGGATGTAGATTATGGGTACCTACTCCAGTGCTTGGCTGCTCTCATTGTGAACAATTTTTCCTTAAGTCTGTCTCTAATTTCCCTTGTCACAGCCTGTGACTGGTGCCTCTTGTCCTTTCGCTTTGTATTTCTGATAACAATCTTCTCTACAACATACTTTTAAGAACAAAGAGAGAAACTGGAGTTAGATTTCTCTTAGCCTTTTATTTCTCATGCCAAATAATTGGTAGACACTTAATCCAGTGTCACTGATCGTATTCTGCTTCTTAGAGGTTCTCTGCCAGGCTCTCTCCAATTTGACATTTCTCTTGTGCTAGGGCCCAAACCTCAAGACTCTGTGAATACAGCTGAACTTCCAGATGTGGTTTCACAAGTGCCAAATAGTGGGGAAAGGTGACTTCCACCAACCTCCTGGCCGTGATTTTGCTGATGTGGTCCAGTATGTGGTTAACCACCATCACTGCATATATACACTGATCATTCATGCTGTCACCAGGGCCACAAGCTTCTTTTGGCAGAGCTTTTGCCTAACAAGTCAGTCCCCAGGCTGTACTCATGCACTGAGTTGCCCTGACCCACTTGCAACATTAATATCTGTCATTACTGAACTTCATGAGATTCCTGGCAGCATATTCCTCTGCTTTGCTGAGGTTCCTCTGAATGGAAGCCCCCCCGTCTGGGCATTTGACTTCTCCCCCTAGTTGGATGTCATCCCCAAATTTGCTACGGGTGGATTCTGTCCAGCTGCCTGTGTTGATGATGAGGATGTTAAAAAGTATTGGAGTGCTGACCCATCTAAACTGCAGGAATGGGGTTTTCAAAAAAGTTTCAGTTCCGAAGTGTTCAGCAGCAGGGACTTAATGAAGATTTTCTGTGCTGTGGTAGAAGCATAGATCGCTCTGTTACTTATGACTGTCTCAGGGTAAAAGCTGCAAATCTCATCACATACTCAGTCTGTCAGAATCCGTTTCCATAAAGGTAGCTGCCAGGCAAGATTCATATGGATTCATGTGGCTGGCTGTTAACTGCTTATCTCTACAGTGCCTGTGATTCAAAATCCATTGACAAGTCAGCATAGATTCTTGTCTATAAAACAAAAGGACTTGTGATCTCTTCATTATTCTTAATAATTTTGTTGTAAGACAAAGTGGTAAAAGTTGCCATTGCTCTTAGCTGAGAGACTTTGTAAAATCATTTGTAAAAGGATGGCATTTCTGTAATATTTCCCACATATTCTTTGGTGGTCACCTTTACATACATTTTGTATTACATGAAGAAAAAAAACTATAGAGTTGAAGATTTCCATGGCAACAGGTATAATTCTATTTCCTTTGTTACATGAAACATGAACGTATCATCACACATGCAAAGGATCGTTCTGTTAAATGGCAGCTATGGATTTCAAAAGGCTTGAGTTATACATCATGTGGTAATGCACCTACAACCTCTACTACATCAAGTAATTTTTGCCAGTAGAAAAAAACAACTGAGTTATTGTCTGAAAAATGAAATCAAATTAAGAAAGTTTGCCAGTTGTAGGATTTATTAGGCTGATGCAAGTATGTTGAAAGATACAGCAATTTACAAACACCTCTCTTTCCCCTCTTTCAAATTTGCAGATATTTTTGCTACATTAATAAATTAGCATCAGTAGGGAAGCAAAAATTTCACTAGCTTCCTTTATATGCAGAAATTATGTATTCTGGGGTTGCTATTTTTTTTTCTTTTTAACTGAAATGTCTTTTTGTGACATAAAACTAACTCAGAAAATGTCAGAAAGTAGAGGTCAGCAAGGCTATGTGTGTTACTGAATACTGGAGTCACGCACTGATAAGCTTAGTGCAGAATATTTATAAAGGTTATTGATGATTATTGTTTCAGCAAGTATTCAGAAAATGGTCTTCCTGTCATTTCATTAAAGTTCCTTGCTACCAGCAATTTCTATACACTGAAATGAAGTAGCTAAAATAAATGGGATTTCCACAAATATGTGTAATAGAAAACTACTGATCTGTTTTAGACAGCAGAAGAAAAACGTTAAAAGAAAGCTTCTGGTGTTCAAGGCATTTGCTTTATCAGAAAGAATGAAACTCAAATTACTGCACAATGAACACTTAATACAGATTCTAGCTTTTTTTTTTTTTTGCCAAAATACATATATAAGCCTTAGAATTCAATTTTTCAGCCCCAAACTTACTCAGGTAAGGTTCTCCCAGTTGGGAGCATTCTGAGTTTATCCTTATTTCACCTTTCTTGCCACATTCTAGAGAGAGTTCTTTCAAGTCTGTTCTCCAAAGGACATTTTTTCATGCTGTAGCTTTTACAATGCCAGCTCTAAAACTGGCCAAAGCAACTTCTATGAAGTAAGAAAGACTCTCCTTCCAGTACTCTCAAGTAAAATATTGAGGACTTCAAGTGTCTCAAATACCACTTTAAAATGTCACCTCTTTTGTCAAGCAATACCATGAAAAAACTGAAATACTTTGAAATCTTCCCCAAAGTGTATCAGGTTGAGGTCAAACACAATCAGCTTTCTCAAAGAGAGGGGTACTCAGCAGATCAAGGAGAGTAGTAAAAAGCAGCCAGAGGAAGGAGGACAAGACTTTGTAAGTTGGCACTGATGGGAAGCCTGACTATTTTTAACATTGGTTTGACACACACCTCATGAAAGATAACCTTCTGGAATACTGTAAATCACAGGTGAAATTCCCCAGAAAACACTCCTGGTGAAGCATACCAGCCTTTGTGGACAGCGTCTTTCTTTGACCTCTCCAACTGATGCATTTCAGTTCACTCTTTCCCACCCCAACTTACTTATCCTTACATTGTTCAGAAGATAAATCTGACACTCTCCCTTTTCAGTAAAGCCTCTGTAATTTTGGAGATGCTAATCGCAGAAACACAGACTGGTTGAGGGTGGAAGGGACCTCTGGAGGTCATCTTGTCCCGCCACTCTGTCTCAAGCAGGGCAACCCAGAGCTGGTTGCCCAGGACCATGTCCAGATGGCTTTTGAATATCTCCAAGGCAGGAGACTCCACAACCTCCCTGGGCAACCTGTGCCAGTGATCACTCACTCTCACAGAAAGAAAGTCCTAATGTTCAGAGTGAGCCTTCTGTGTTTCAGTTTGTGCCCACTGCCCCTCGTCCGCTGGGCACCACTCTCTTCTTTGCACCCTCCCCTCAGGTATTTGCCAACATTGATAAGATCCCCCAGGAGCCTTCTCTTCTCCCAGGTAAACAGTCACAGCTCTCTCAGCCTTTCCACATAGGAGAAATGCTCCAGTCCTTTTGTCATCTTCGTGGCGCTTGCCTGGACTCTTTCCAGCATGTCCATTTCTCTAGTGCACTGGGGAGCCCAGAAGTGGACCCAGCATTCCAGTGCTGAGTAGAGGGGAGGAATGATCACCTCTTTTGAGGATTACCTCTCTTGACCTCCTGGCAAAACTCCTCTTAATACAGCTGAGGATACCAGTGGTCATCTTTGCCATGAAGGCATCTTGCTGCCTCATGTTCAGCTTGGTGTCCACCAGAAACTCAGGTCCGTTTCTGAAAAGTTACTTTCCGACTTGGTGGCCCCCAACATGTACTGGTGCCTGGGGTTGTTCCTCCCCAGGTGCAGGACTTTGCATTTCTCCTTGTTGAGATGCATGAGGTTCCTGTCAGCCCATTTCTCCAGCCTGTTGAGGGCCCTCTTCTTGGCAGCACGACACCCTGGTGTATCAGACACTCCTCCCATTTTGTATATCTGCTGAGGGCACACTCTGCCCCATCATTCTAATCATTAATGAAGATGTTGGAAAGGACTGGACCTAATATTGACCCCCGGGGTACACTGCTAGTTATTGGCCTCCAACTAGATTTCAAGCCACTGATCACCACCATCTCAGCCTGTCCATTCAACCAGTTTTCAGTCCATCTCATTGAAATGGGCTGCTCAACCACCCCACTCTTCATCAGCTTCTCGATGAGTATCTTAGGGGAAACAGTGTCAAAAGCCTTCCTGAAGTCAAAGTAGACAATATCCACTGCTTTCCCCTCATCTACTAAGCCAGTCATTTAATCATAGAAGAGTATCAGATTGATCAAGCATGTCTTCCATTTAGTGAATCCATGCTGACTAATCCTGATCATTTTCTTACCCCTCGTGTGCCTGGAAAAGATTTCTGAGATTAGCTACTCCATCATCTTCCCAGGCACCAAGGTGAGGCTGAACAACCTGTAGTTTCTTAGGTCCTCCTTGTAGCCCTTCTTGAAGACAGCAGTGCCATTGGCTTTCCTCCTGTCCTTAGGCATCTCTCCCAATCTCGGTGTTGTTTTGGCAAACTAAGTAACATCTCCTATAATCTACTGTTAACTCCTTACTTCAGTGAAGACCAAAACTACTCCTAGCTCTACTGTCATTGAGTTGTATTTTATATCACCTGCTAACACTCATAATGATGCACATAATTCACTGCTTATTTTTGAAATGAGACAAAGCTGTAAATGAACATTTCAGTGACGAACTACTTGAGATGAATGACCCCTAGAACATATCTTGGAAAGTTAAGCTAATACCCTAGAGTTTAATCTGATTTACATCATTGTGTTCTATGCCATCAACCTTCACTTTAAGCATTTATGAGTCAACATGATGAACTGTTCTAAGACTGTGATTCGTTTCCATTTTTCACTTGAATGAAACGTATAGGGATGTGATGTTATTTTGGTTTTGGTTTGCTTTTGGGTTTACATGTTTTTTTGCTCTGACTGTCCTCATTCCTCACCTGGAAATAGCCATACCTTCCAACAAGTGTACCAGTACTGACCATCTTCAAAAATCCTAGATTTTTGCTTTTAAAGCCTAAAGACTTTGCCCTAGGTGATGCTGCTTACAGAAATTATTTTACAGTTCCAGACAATTTTATTCCTAAATGCTGTATATCTCCAGATCAGCAAATGTCTATCTGAAAAATCTTTTCCTTTATGTCGTCCAGCACCTCTCTTTAATAAAAGCTCTCATTTCATATCAATATCTGCAAATAGTGTCTGTGCAATACTGGATTCTCTATCATATAAATAGATATATGTTTTTACTGAAGAAATTAGCTCACCCTGATAGCAATCACTCTTATGTGTTAGAGACTCCTACCATTTAGTTGTGCTTGTTTCCTCAAGACCTACTGTATAGTCAAGCTTGAAATAGTCTCAGCTCTGTTCAGATCAGCATCATCTCTCATGTTATTAATGAATGCTTTTATGCAATGAAAAAGTGATAAAGTATTTAATATATTGCCTATGTATAATATAATGGTTCAAATCTTGTAAAGATATGCGAACCTGACCTTCTGCCCTCACAGTAATTAATATAGTTTACATAGACAGGAAACTTCTTTTATGAAAGAAACAAAAACACAGCTTTGTGACAGAATGTGAATGAAGACACCTCACTGACTTTCAACAAATATAATCCCAATGCACTGTAAAATCCAACTACTTTTTTCCAACATTAATCCATTCTGTCAGACAACAAAGTGATCTATTATGAGCTTCTTTTAGAGAAAAGAAAAATAAAAGCATAAAACCAACACACTTCTGCCAGAAAAGCAGCAAAATGTCCCAATTCTCTCTTTATAGTGTGGCCAAGCAGATTAGAAAAAAAAATGTCAGTCCCGTTGAATCTCTCTTCGGAATGCCTTTCTTTCATCATTGCTTTATTATTCATACATAATGTTATTCCACCACCTAAGACAAATCATCATCCACATTGGCACTGCAAAATGGTGTTATTATTTTGATATTTTTTCTCCATAACTGATTATGAAACTCTCTAAAAGATCATAGCAAGGTTAGAGTAGCTACTGAAAACCTAAATGCTAGAAATATATTGTAAAGGCTGAAATGACTTTCACAGATAGCTTTTCTGTAAGTTAAGTCTTTTCAGAAGACTTATGAAGTCATATCTTGGTGGGGTTTTCTGCCAGTATTGAGTATTCTGTCAGGAACAGCAAGCTGGATAAAAATATAAAAATAAACATAAAGTAGTGCATAGCAAATAAATAGTATGCTGATAGCTATAAGTGTTTGTTTTAATAGTAGGCACCTTTAAGTAACAAACACAGTCCAAATAACACAACTATTTACTAAGCCAGATAACCGATCGTGAATAAAGGGTTATGAGGAAATTACAACCAAAGAGTAATTATTAGTACCTCATCATGAACAGAAAGAATACATAATGGAAGTGGGTCAATGAAAAGACAAAATTCAAAATGGCAAGTTAGAAAAATTGTTTGGAACAGCAGAATAAAATTCAACAGAAACGTGGGCAAAACACAGTGCTTAACAAGGAATAATTCACAGTAGTGGATGGGAGCTGCTTTTTGTAGAACATGTCTACATGTCATAGTACACAAGTTGAACATGTGACAGCAGTGTCTATCTGTTTTTGCAGAAAAAGACAAACATGGCACCTTTTATTTGGTCATTACTGAAAACTCATAAAACAAAAAATTCTTGCCTCCTGCTTGTTCTCTAACTCATATGATAACTCAGCCGGTGCCTCAGCTTATGCTACCTTCTAAATTGTGTGATTCTTAGACTCTAGTTCACTGTGTATACCAGTAAAATTACAGGTTGCCCAGAGAAGCTGTGGATGCCCCATCCCTGGAGGTGTTCAAGGCCAGGCTGGATGAGGCTTTGAGCAACCTGGGCTAGTGGAGGGTGTCCCTGCCCATGGCAGGGGGGTTGGAACTTGATGATCTTTAAGGTCCCTTCCAACCCAAACCATTCTATGATTCTATGATTCTATGAAAATTAGTCTGTGCTACTCCTCTGTCAACTAATGAACACTTGAGAAGTGAAATAAATTTCTTGACCCCCCTTCCTCTTGAAGGCTTAATACACAAAGCAACCTTCTTTAGAGTTACAAAGAAAAAAAAATCTAAGTAGTGATATTTAATTTGTATTTCCAGACTACAATTTTTGTTAGTCTTCTGTGACCTGGTTCTCTTGCTATTTATTTAAAGACTCTAATGAGAATGTGAAATGAGATGGGGTTTTTTATCCGTAATAAACTAACCTATTTCCAGAGCATATCTGTAAAAAATAAGCTGTCTTTATTGCAGGCTAAAAATGGAAAGAACTGTACATTGTTCAGTTCTTCTCCCAAACCCAAATGAATTTTCTGTCACCTTCAATGTTTGACTTTTTTAATGCAAAAAGAAAATGAGAGAATAATATGTTAACAAGATCAAAGCTCAGAACCCTAATACATTTAACAGGCTCCATTCTTGGAATTGTATTCATTGTTGATACCAGAGTAACAAGTCTATTTAAGTCAGTGGAGATGGTCTATGGGAATTAAAAGAAAATTTAGCCCTTAAGGTTTACCTTATGAAAGAAGGATGATGAAAAATATGGGGAACTGCTTATAGTGACACATTAATATATGTTTTTATTTTTTTTAGCAAATGGTCTTTTAAAAATTATAAAGCTGTCTCTGGCAATGCAAAGTATATGAGTTGATATTTTGGATTTGGACATTGGATTTGGATACCAGAAAGAAATATAATGTTGACCATGTGAAAGCTATCTTATCAAAAAGCACTCTGGAGCAAGCTGGAGGAAACCTGACTACTAGATATTTCATGTCAGATAACAAAAATGCTTCAGTGATGGATTTTTTAAATATTCCCACCAAAAAAATTCCTGATGTGGGTTTGATATATGCATTTCTACTTTTCTTTTCACCCAAGTTCTAATTACATCGTCATTTTCTCCCTCTTAAATTGGGCAAAACAGTCTGTATTATGTTTCTCATTTCCTTAAGTCCCATCGGATTTAAGAAGTATTTGTAGCAAAACAATACTAGATGCATGTTTTATTTAATGCTGTATTATTGATGTATTATATATGTTTAATTTGGTGTACTGCTTTTACTTTCCTCTATATTTCTACACCTAGATACCAAAGATTAAGGTCAGTTCATAGATGCAAGGTTGCAAAAGACTCTCAGTGAAGTCATAGAATGGTTTGAGTTGGAAGGAACCTTTAAAGGTCACCTAACCGAACCCCCCTGCTATGCACAGGGACATCTTCAACTAGATCAGATTGCTCAGAGCCTCATCCAACCTGACCTTGAACATTTCTAGGGATGGGGCATCTGCAACCCCTCTGGGTAACCTGTTCCAGTGCCTCACCATGCTCATAAAAAAAATTGTTTCCTAATAGCTAGTCCGAATGTACCTTCTTTTAGTTTAAAACCATTACACCTTGTCTTATTGCCGCAGGCCCTACTAAAATGTTTGTTGTAAGCCCCCTTTAAGTATCGAAAAGCCACAATAAGGTCTCCCTGGAGCCTTCTCTTCTCCAGGCTGAACAACCCCAGCTCTCTCAGCCTGTCCTCATAGGATAGGTGCTCCAGCCTCTGACCATCTTCATGGCTCTCCTCTGGACTCTCTCCAACAGGTCCATGTCTTTCTTGTGCTGAGGACTCCAGAGCTGGATGCAGTACTACAGTTGGGGTCTCAAGAGAGCAGAGGGAGAGAAATACCTCAAATTCATTCCCAGATGAAAGTGTTTATCTCTTTCATGTGTCTGTGCTACCTCTGCCATTATCGGCCCTTTCTGTGCAGTTAATGCTAGTGCATCTCAGCCCATTTTGCCAGCTCCTGAGAAAAATGTGTGTGTGTTGGAAAAAACAGCTGAACGCTGACCTCTTACATAAGAAGGGATCCATACTCAGAGATGTTGATTTAATTTTGTAAGTAGTAAATAAGCTTAAGAAGCTAGGTGGCTAGGTGAAATAATCTTTAAATATATTTTTAAATATATGTATGTTAAAATAAAGACAAAAATAAATCTGTGCAGGAAACTGATGGTCTACGCATTCAAGAAAATAAGGGTTATTTACTTGATTTTGGATAGTGAAGTGTTCTGTTTGAGTTAGCTGATTCAGAAAAGGGTAGAGGACAATTCCATATTTTTTTTTTCTGAGGCATAGTATGAAGATTAAAAGGAAGAGTATCTAGGATAAAGTCTCTGAACTTACCTGGCGTGATCTCTTCCACTGGTCTCGAACTCCAGAAGTCTCAAACCTGGGTGACTAATTATTTAACAAGTAAACAGTTTTAGTTCATATTCCCTGATTTACAAATTGTTTGTTTTGTTTTTCTTTTTTAGCATCATTAAGTACCAGAAGTTTGTTTACAGTTGGAGAAAAGGGATTATGAAGCTGTTGATCCCTGTACACTAAATTCTAGTTTAACCTGTAATATTTTATATAGCGAAAAAGCTATTTAATAGTATATGAATAGCTGATTATATGCCTGTTTTCTTCAGCTTAGTTTCAAGTTTTTTATCTGAAACACCCCCAGTCTAGCACATAAGATGGTCTCTAGAGAAAGTAGATTTCTATCAGTAGATTATCCAATTTTCTTTGAATATGGAAATATTTTTACAAACAGCAGTTTGTAGGAGTAAGCATTCTATCATTGTCAATTACATTTAAACAATAATGTGGGGTTTATATTGATAAAAAATAAAAAGTAAAATTGTAGCTGATAGTGACCTAACAATTAGCAAGAATAACTTCGTGGACAAATTAAAGTGCTATTAAATCATCATCCTTTATATGATACACAAGGTGATGAAGTCTTCAAATCCGTATGTTTATGTTTATATTTTAAAGTCACAAATTAAAAACAAAATTGACAATGTATTTTAAAGTTTTGGGTTTGTTTGTTTGGTTTTTTTCACAAGGATGATATTTTAATAAAGTTCTTTTAGATCAGTGTTGATCCGATCAGGCAGGAACTAGTCACCTCAGAACAGGAATAATGATATAACTTTACCTACTTCAATTCAGTCCGTGGATTTAGCTTTGAGATAATGAACTGTAGTCAAAGTGGTTCCGTTTACTAAAATTATTTTTTTCAGAATGCATATAACAAAAAGTTTTACTTATTGCCTCAACACTAGAATTTACCTTTTGGATAAATAAATTATGAAGAAATCATCTGTGTATTGAAGTTATATGATTTTATTTATTTTCTTACTCAAGAAAGTTACCCTTGTTACCCTGGTTATACTCACATGGTAAAATAACTTAGAAGGTTTGTTATTGCCCTGATCTCCACAAGAAAGGAAATTCTCTATATCAATAAACTTTGAATTCTCAAGTCTTCCTAAAAATAAGTCCTGTGGTAAGACATTTGAACTTTTTTTAATGGAGGAAATGTTTCTGCAAGCTCTTTATTTCATATCGAATATCTTCCAGTGATGATCTGCACAACTGACAAGTGAAATGTAATATTTAGCTCTAAATGAGCAGAAAAGACATTAGCTGTAGACAGAGAGTAATTTTGATGACAATTTTCAAGAAAAAACAACAGAAGTAATTATGATAGATTGATCTGAAGCAAAATATCTGCTATACATCAGTGTGTGTTAATACTCAAAATGAAATAATTGTAGATTATTTAAATATAGATTATAAATTCTGGATGCTCTCTCTAAAAAGGTTTTTCTTTTTATTACAGAATAACATCAGTTTATACAGATAAAAATGGCTTTTTTAATTTGGCACTATGGTTCTGAATGTGGAATCCCTATTAGTTAATTATTAGCCTGCAGTAAATGATCCAGACCTTGGATACCTTCTGCTCTATAGCTGGACTCTCTGAAAATGTGGATTTCTAGGCACAACCTTTCTAGGTACCACCCTCACCATCCTGGTGCTGCTCCTGAAATTAAAATGTTTTCCACTCTAAATTTTCAGACATAATTGATCCTTCAGTGTTGATCCTTCCAGACATCCCCTGAAGAAATTACATACCCCACAGTGTCACTGTGATTCATTAGATCTTGCAAATTCCTGGTCACATTTTTATATTCTGTAAAGCCAAAGATACAACAATTTTGCAGATAGAGTCTCTTTTCTTCTAGTCAGAGAAATCATAAATCATACAGTCATATCCAAAGAGGTTGTCAGGATGCAGCATCCTCGATAATTCTTTTTTTTTTTCTATAGCCTAGTCTTGTCTTTCACTCACATGTATAATAGATTGGACACAGAGCTCTCTTTAATAAAGCTTGCACTCCTTATGTCAGGTGTCTATGCTGTAGCTCTTACACACATGGACACTTACTATGCGATTCACTGTTTCAGTTACCTGAAGTCCCCAGACTGGGAAAATTTGTATTTGAGGCTGTAGCCTGCTACTGTTGATGAGATGCCTCCACTTGAATGGAGGATTAGGAAATTAATGATTCTTCATTGGTAATTCTCTGCAGGCTGTCTCAGATTCTTTCTTAGCATCTTTCTGGATATTCAATCCAATATGCAGGTTAGATGACCAAAAAGAAATGTGATTGTAGAGGAGTTTAAGATTTCAGACATATGTGAATCCATCATTATCATAAAGTTAAAGAAGAAAATAACTAAACCCTGGGCAGTAACATAGTTGTAAATAGGGACATATTCCTATGTCCTGATATTAACCTGTGTTAATGAACCTATATACTCAAATATACTTTTGTAGCTTTTTCCTGAGCTGCATTCACAGTGCTGATGCTTATAACAATTTTAACGTTAGTCTAAAACCTGTGGTAAGTCATGAAATAGTATCTTAATGAGAACATTGGTTCAATTTACAGTTTTGAGATTATCTGTCAAGTATGGTTATGTGTGATCTTCCATTTATGTTTGCTTTGGTTTTTAGCTCCAGACCAGTCTGTCTGAACCAGTGACATTATCCAAGTCGATCTCACTTCCTCGTAGTGCATATTGGCATCATATCACCCGGCAGAACAGCGCTGGAGAAATCTACAGCTTACAAGGCAAGTTCCTTATAAGTAAATGCTGTGTCCATTAGCTTCTTTCCATTTGACCAGAATTCATGCAAATTGCTTTTTTTTTTCTCCATTTCATTTTATCAGTTGTCAGGAACCTCAGCAGGATTCCCAAATTTACATTAAACAGGTTTCTTTTAGTAATTTTGTAAACTAATGATGAAAATTATTCCCAGAATCACCACATAAAGCTGGATAGACAATTTGGCTCAATGTAGCTTCTCAGTAGCTAATGAATGTCAGGTTGTTTTAGCATTTTCTTCCAATAAGATTATGTATGTATTTGGGTAACCTCAGGGTGCCCAATTAAATCTACATAAAATGGCTATATGAGTTGCAAGATTGAAACAAAATAATCCTAGGAATAAGAGCTATTCTTGGTGTATTTGCTTAGCAAATCATGTATGTCAATTTGACTAACTTGCAAGCCTTCTGTGTATACATATAGTCTTTTTTCATCTCCAGTTCTCTTTCATATGTTTAGATTCTAAGCTATTTACTTAAGACTTTAAATGCTGTAATTAGCATAACTTGGTAACAATGATGATGATTCGCTCCTCTTCACCTGAAATTAATTGGTGTCTTTTAGGAAACTGAAATTATTGTTATATTTAAAGTGTAGACCTTAGTTACTAGTATTGTTTTAACTTTTAAAAAGAAACTACTTATCATAAACGTATTCCTTTGTATTACTAGGAAAGGGATTAAGGATTTCATTTCACTTCTCTCTTAATAATCTGTTTGCATAAGCAATTTACATTTAGATAGGTTGAAAACTGCTCACAGACCAGACTACTCAATACAAGAAAACATAGTACATGCTTTCATGAAAATAGGTGAAATGCAGTATATAGATGAAAGACGTGAAGTGTTTTATTTTGTAAATTATCACATAACTTAAAATCAGCAGGTGAGCTGTGGATTCAGTGGGTGACTCATTAAAGGGTACAGCATTTGTTTCCCATCAACAAAGTGAATTTCTAATCATGGTTATAGTCTTACAGTTAAACAACAGTAAAATAAAAAAGAAAATAACCTTCCAGAATTTGCTTGTGAAAAGTTGTGCTTCCAGATCACCTCAACAGTATTCATCACTGATATTTTTTCATGATCACAATAAATATGCAAAAAAATTATCTGTAGAGATGTTAAGAGTTCCTCTTCTTATGTTCTTGATGGGTCTTTCCTTTGGCAAAAAGATAGCAAATGTGTTATCATGTACATGAAGTAAGATAAATGTACGGAATATTGTTCATTCTTGACAATCCTTTGTTTCTTATAAATGACCTTTCCAATAAAGGAAATCTTTTTATAACATGTGATAGGACAAGGGGGAATGGTTTTAAACTAAGACAGGGGAGGTTTTAGGTTAGAGATTAGGAGAAAGTTTTTCACCCAAAGGGTGGTGGCACACTGGAACAGGTTGCCCAGGGAGGTCGTGGATGCCCCATCCCTGGAGGCATTCAAGGCCAGGCTGGATGTGGCTCTGAGCAGCCTGGTCTAGTGGTTGGCGGCCCTGCATATGGCGGGGGGTTGAAACTAGATGATCACTATGGTCCTTTTCAACCCAGGCCATTCTATGATTCTATGATATGATTCTATGATCAAGTTATAGTTTAATATGTATACCAACTAGCTTTGCAGGACGCAACATATTGGAAGTGTATATTTAAAAATGCAAGAATTTTACTTTTTGGAAGTATGCAGATTTTATTCACACTTCCACTGAAACATGAGACTAATAAATATTTCAGAACTTAAGATTTTAATTTCTCTTACAGTATGATGACTGAAACTTGAGAAAGCATATTTTTTTTCAGAAGAGACTAGTTCAGTTTTACCAATGGGCTAAGAAATTAATCCAAAGGACAGTTTTGTCTCCCTCTGGTTGCAAAACTTTTGCAAGCAAGAATATTATTCATTATCTGTAGTAAAGATCTCTTTGAACCTTCTGCTGTAATGACTAATTGAATGCAATGTATTTTGTACGGAAGCTTAAGAGAGTGAAAAGTACACCTTTTCGTCCCAATACCTGTTCATACTGGTAGTCCTCGCACAGCAGAGACCTACTGGTTGTCAAATCATCAGCCCACAGATGGTTCATAGATGTAGGTGGAGGGTGGGTAGCAAGGAAGCAGATTGCAAACATCACTTCAACCCTCACCTCAGACCATCAGCCAGCTGAGAGGAGCTGTTGCAGAGGGAAAAAGCACTTGCTGCCATTGTTATCTCCTCTGAACTTGAAAAGGTATATTACACCTACAGAGAAGAGACATTTTCTTTAGAGAATAGTCCATCAAACTCAGTTCTGGACTTAATGTGTATTTGTGACAAAGCTTTTTTCATTCAAGAAATGAATTTGAAAATTCCACACATTCCTTTGATTATCTTGCAAACTCTAAAATCAAATAACTAGAGTAGTGTCTACCTATATTCAGATTGCTATCAGTGTTAGTAAAGTAACAGCCGTACTCTCTGTTAAGTACAGTGTAAGAGTGTTTTCACAGTGGCAATTATTTCAAACTTGCAGTCTGAAGTGAGCAGAATTTAATTAATAACAGCTGATGTATAAGGAGAAGTGAATGTGTTCATACTACCTTAGATAAATTGTCTCTTCAGGAATTATTTAGCAGTTGAATGTAACTTAGTAGTGTGAGTCGATCTGATAATGAATATCCTGTAGAGTAAGAAGGTGGGGGATTTTGTGGTTTTGTTTTTTTTTAAAGACTACATTTCAGATGAGAAAAGGCAATTCAGTAAATGGGTATTGGGTTCATCATCCTTCATCATCTGCCCGACAACACTTACATGTAAAAAGCTGAAGATTAAAATACACAATAATAGTGCTAAAGGAACACAGATTGCACAAAATATCCTAAAATAAGGTGGGCTGGTTCTTTACACAGCTTTTCTTCCGTTTGTATCTTACTTGCATTCTTTCAGTTCTTGATTGCACTGCTAATGTAAAAGTAGTAATTTAGTTGTCTAATTAATCTTGTCAGTAGGAACAGCACAGTGGTTGGCTTTTACCAGTGGCAGCACATCACCACCAGCATTCACGTCAAATTTTATAGTGGAGTGACAGAGTTTCCATCCGTGATCTGCAGCCGCTGTAGAGGTTGTGGCACGGGGCCTCACCAGCTGACACAGCGGTGCCCTTTCAGTGCTGTGCATTGCCTCTCCTCTCCATCTGACATGACATCGAGCATGTGGCAAGCCCCATCACTGCACACCAAAAAGAAGCAGGGAATTGCTACCATGCTGGAAAACAGCACAAAGTTTTTACAGCCATCAGGTTAAATTCTGATCTAAACTTCTGTATTGGAGTGATTTCACTTAAAATCCCAACTTATACCCACGGCTTTGCAAATCACAATGTCTCTTTCTTCAGTGTATGTATTAATAATCCAGATCTTTCCTTTGATTGCAATTCAGAAATGAAAGTGTCCTTAGAGATTTTTGTCATAAAACAGCTTCAAGCAACAGAGAAAAAAAAGAAAATTACTTATCCATGCTTTTTTGTGCATACATGAATAAGGCTTAAATGAATTGTACATTTTCATGAATAACAGACAGCTCTATGAAGAACTAGAGTCCCAAAAAAGATAAACGTTCATTGATATATTATGCCTTCCTATACATCAAGGTTTACAAAAACACAAAAATTACGAGCCACGGGCACTGCTTTGAACTGCAATCATGTTTAAGAAGGAGAAAACGCAAGTACAAAAGTCATATTAGCATGAAAAAAACCTCTGTATGTATCCTGATAAATAATTGTTTATTGTTATTATCTGGCATATGATTTAGCACTGTTTCACAAGATATTAAAAACTGCGAAACAAAGCACATGTCTTTTTATACAGCAAAAGGTAATAGATAGTATTAATGCATGGGGTTTTTTTAAATTTTCCATTTTGGGGTTTAAATTTGCTTAGAATGAAAAAAGGATTGCAGACTGAATTTTCCTCTAGCTGAAGTTTAATATTGTAGTCCTTGCTCTATAGAATTTGGATAGTACAAATTTTAAACACAGTCAGTTTGGATATTATTAAACAAACAAGGCCGAATAAAATCTTGGTATGGAAACCTGCATCAGCTTTTTATGTTGCAGTTATTGAAAGCCCTGAGGAAATTATGTTCAGAAAATCTAATTACAGCCTGGCCTTTCTCCAAGAAATTCAAAATTAAGAATCACTTTCAACCACCCCTGTTGTATTTGAGTCTGGTTCATATTCATTATTTGGACTTTGGGTTTGCCATCCGTACTTGAAGTGATGAGCACCTATCCACATAAGTGGTCTTATTCATTTCTATGAGAGTACTCATGTGAAGGAACATATATTTGAATAAGAATTACACCAGTAACATCTTACATGTTTTCCTCTTAATGATTTTTTCCACTTTAAATTGCTTATCACAATTTGCTTATCACAAATGTTTATTCGCTCTATCACAAATGCTTACCACATTTTTTGTAAATGTGTAATAGAGTAATTAGATTACACTGGAAAATATTAAGATGCCTGAAAAGATCTAGAGTCTCACATTTTTATACTTAGTGAGAAACTTTGTGAAATAAAACTATAGTCTTCAATGAGACAGGACTTAAGCTGGAAGCATCACTTAAGCTTGTAAGTACGTGTCAAAATGAAAAACACACAGAAGTGAAAACTGGCCTTGATGAAGTTTGTAGGAATTTTGCCGATGATACAATTGTCTTTTATATTCCACGCTATTGATGCAAGAAAAATAAATCTACTTTTGCAAATCAAAGCAGAGGGAAACTCTGTCTCCTCTTTGGCCTTGATAAGCAAGCCTGCATTGCCCCTTGTCTTTTGGCCTTGTTAGGTGAGAGCTCGTTCTTCTCTTGGTTTTTACTAAATTTTAAGTAGAATAACAGGTAGTGTTAACCCATTCAGCTAAAAGGTTTTGTACATAAAAGGGAGACAAAGTCATACACAAATTACTTCTCCCAGCTACATGTTTCCAGCGTTTTCAAAGTAGAAGCTCTGATATGTCATTTAAAATAATCAGAGAATATTCAAGTTGCTAAATATTTAGAAGGGTTTGAATCATCCTGTTCAACCCTTCGTGGGTTAATCCTGTAGGAATTTCCTATTTGGGCTTCTGCATTTTTCTGCATATTAAAGTATGTGAAATGAATTGGGGGATATTTGTCATTTTGGCATTTCAATTGTTTGTTCATATGCCCAGCAACATAGTACAGAATCCATTTCCCCATCTAGTCTTGATGCCAGAATAATGTGAAAGACATAAAATGTTATAATATATCTGTTATATAAACCTGATCACTCAGTAATGTTTCACTGTCTACCAGCAGCTAAATCTGAAATGTTTTATAGCCTGCCACCTTCCCATTTCCTTTGCTGAATCTCATCAGGACTTTCACATTAGTAAATGAATCCTATAAAATTTGAAGTATGAATAAAGGACACCTGAAACGAGATACTTACTGGGTAGAAACTACGTAAGAGCTACATTATTTAAAATTACTGTATTATGTGACTTCTAAAGTCTTATGCAGTATATTTGGTCCTTTAATTTTGAGCTTTGAAATTCTGTGCAAAATAGTGCATCACCAGACTGATTTTTGATTGGCATATTGGAAATAGGAAGTGTGTTACTCAGAAACTAGTAAAGAAGAACCTCATTTGTTCTACACTGATTGGTATAGCTAATTAAGAGCATTACTGACAAGCTCTAAAGAGTATCTTGACATATTCTCTTTCATTCTGATGAATGGTTGCTGAGGTAAGAGGTTCTTACAGTTATAAGCCATGAAAAATAGGGGGGGAAAGCCAAAAAAGATTAATAAAGCACAGTCTGTTGTCAATTTCATTAAATTTCATTTAAGCCCTATACTGTGATGCCCTTTCTCTCAGAAGATGGTCTTCCAGTGAGATCGCTTGTCAATGAGGTTATTCTGCACTGGAGTAGAAAATGTAGAAGTCACTGTAGTCTCAAGTTACAACTGAAAGCTCAGTGTAAGAAGAGCAGTTAAATATCGGCTGATTACTTCTCCCCCCTCCAAAACCAACAATGTAAGTTCTTCAGTGCAAACTACACAAATTCTTAGTTTTAAATCTCTTTTTATGTCTTAGCTTAATGACTTCATGAATATGTGATGGCACTAGTTTCTCACTTACTGCTAGTGTGAGAAGCAAATCAACCTTTTCCTCTAGCTTAACTTAGCTGAAACTGGGAATCTTTGAGTTAGCTTAAGACTAACTACAGTTATGCTACAGTCATTTATTTGATCTTTCTGCTGTATTGTAAAGTTCAAGGACCTACATTGTATCATGAGAGCTGTGGTTCAGTGAAAGAAGATGTGTGATGGGAGAATGGGTGTAACCAGCTCCATGGATGCTAACTGTCAGCTGGTATTGGATTGTCTGAGCAAGAAATGTTTGATATGTTATATCAAAGAGAAAATTGAAATACTTGACAAAGGGCAATTTTGTTTCTTTCTATTAAATCATTTCACCAATAAATCCAGACTGCTCTAGCTGTGTGTCCTGGTTTCAGCTGAGACAGAGTTAAATTTTTTCATAGTAGCTAGTGCGAGGCTATGTTTTGGATTTGTGCTGAGAAGAAGGCTGATAACATACTGATGTTTATAGTTGCTGCCAGGACAGTCGAGGACTTTTCAGCTTCTCTGCTGTGCCAGTGTCTGCAGGTCCAGGAGAAGCTGGGAGGGAGCACAGCCCCAATTACTAACCCAGAGTTCAACCTTGGGTTTAGGACTGAGACTCAAACTGGCCAATGGTCTATTCCATATCATGCACATCATGCCCAGTACATAGATGAGAGTCTGTCCAGAAGTTCTCTCTCTTGCTCTGGGCTGACTCCCTCTGGGTCCCCCCTCTCTCAGGGTCGTCTTGGTCTCTCGGACACTCAGGCTCTTATCTCTGTTTCTTGGAGTGCGGTTTCAGGACTCTCACTGCTCCAGCATCATTAGCCAGGAACGGGCCAAACCTTGGTCACTGGGTGGTGAGCAGCTGCACTGTGTATCACTCATTGGTATATTTGTATATATTACTATTACTATCGTCATTGTTTTTATTTTCAATATTATTGTAGTTCGGTTATTAAATTGTCCTTATCTCAACCCACGAGTCTTTTTTTCCCTTTAACCCTTTAATTTTCTCCCCCATCCCTAGGAGGAGGAGGGTGAGGTGCAGTGTTTGCCACTAACTGGGTTTAAACCACAGCACTGTGACTGTCTTATTTTCTGTTAAGTATGTTATCACAGAATCAAGAAGATGGTTAGTTCATTGTTGTAATTTCAAACAAATTAAAATATTTCTATACTGATAAACCAGATTTTTTCTAGTCAAATTATAACTCAAAATAATGAATATATTAAATCCCCTTTAAACCAAGGTGGGGGGGGAAGTCTGCATATTTGTAAAAAACAAAACAAAACAAAACAAAAAAAAAACACAGCAAAAACAAACCACAAAAGAAACCTGGAACAACCCGACAAAAGCAAAAAACCAAAACCCTGGACAAAAGATATGCTTTCTTTAGTATATATTTGCAGAAACTGTTTGTACTTATGTTTCTTGTTTTTAGATAAAAACTATTGACATTGACACTTCTATAGAATATGTCCACAGAATTTTTTATGATCTAGATACAATGTAAGTTTTTCAAATAGGCTGGGTGATGGGAGGAGCAAGAGGATGTTAATAATACCTGCTTTGCCACCAGTAATAAGGAAAGAAGCCAAGCCCAAGTATTTCAAGTGTAATTTGTTGTGTTCTGCTTTAAGTGGAAAAAAGATCCAACATCTCCTCTTCACATTCTAATATTTCTGAAATAAAATTAGATCATATATTTAACTGCATGTCTGAAGTGATGTAACATTGACCAAGCTGCCTATGATTTGGTTGTTATTAAGTCTTAAATACATTTCTTATAGAAAGAATATCATAAGACCTCAATTACATTAATCTTAGGTTTCTGTAAGATTATCTTTTATGTGCATCTTACTTTACTAATATGCAACAATTTTATGGTGACAATATTTGTGGCACACAACATATAGTCTGCTGTTAGTGTAGACCTATTTATTTTCATGGTAACACCAATTTAAGCACAATAGACACCCTAAGCAGTATCTTCAGTTTAATCAAGCCGCAAGAATATATTCTTTATAACTCCATGGTGAATTTCAGCTGTGCAGAACTGATTAAAAAATCATAGTATTACTCAGCAGAGAAGAAAGAATGTTAAAAAAAAATCTTAAAACATCTTTCATTCTCTATTTGTCAAAAAAAAGTCTTTTCATCTTGATGAATTGTTATATCCTGCCAACTTTTTGTCTGATCAAAATCATACATTGTAAGAAACTAATTACAATTATACATTGTAAGAAACTAAGATAAATTTCACAGAAGGACTATGAATAACAACAGGCATTTCCTCCCAATGCAGAGTTAGCAAGATTTCACCAAAGTGGAAGCTTTTTATCTTTTCCAAAACTGAAGTGTGCCAACTACTTGCAGTTCCATGTTTGAATACTAGGTGCAGGTTTGCTCTTTAGCTGCTGGATACTTGTTTATCCTTCAAAATTATTTGAACATGTCTTTTGGGAAAGGATTTTAATCAAAGGCTCATTGCCCTGAGTTTAAGAAAAAATGAGGTATTCTGTTATAAAGTTATATGGAAGAAAGAAAAATGCAATACCAGACTGGGAGGGAGATGAGAGAGAAAGGACTTGGTAGAAAATGGAGGAAGGGTGGAGTTATCGGCTCAGTAGTGTATAACTGCAGACTCTGTAATTTCCTTTATAAATATCAAAGGCTCTGTCCTTCCCTACCTCTAACAAAAAATGCCCACATGAGGATTCAGTGCAGAGTAGCAGAGCAGTGTACCACAAAACCATACCTATCCTGACTGCAGGCAGTGGAGGTGAGTTCCTAAATGGAATGAGTCTTTTCACTGCTCAGCAGCAAATGCCTTAATTGGAGAGTGAGCATGAAATTAAAAGATCCTTACTACTCTCTTTAATGACTTAAATATTTATGTCATTCTTGCCAGGCCAAGTTTACATGCAGCAGGACTGTGCCATAGTTGTTTTCTCTGACTAAGGCAGTGCATGTGGCATAATGTGGCATGGGTGGGTATGTTCCCAGCTGCATCCTGTCTCCTCCTGTGTGGAGGAAATCCAGCAGCCTGCTGGGGGAGACACAGCTTGTCCCCGTGTGCCAGTGAGGCTGTTCTGCCCAGGGTCTGTGAACTGAGAAACTAAGGATGCATCTTCCCTCTACCTCTTGTCCACCTTGAACTTTCATCCTCACTCAGGGTAGAAAGCAAGGTCTCATCTAGCCCACCTCTGTCCCTGGAAATAATCCTTGGTAGGGGCTGCCACTGCCAGTGGTAAGCCCCCTTTTTTCTCTCCAAACTCTGTTGAGCCCTACATAGCCACTGCAAACCGTTCCCAAAGCTGCTTAATATCAGCTGAACTAGGTGCAACTCACTATTATCATGCACTCAAAGTAAAGCACCTGTTTAATTGAATACTTAGCTGAGAATTTACTAATTATGCACAGATGTGTTTTCAACCTACAGAAGATACATGACTAGTTAGTTATAGCTATACCAGTGTTTTTATCTTTCTGAATGAAATATAATTGAAAGAGGATCTTTATTAGTTGTTTGGTATCAGCTTCCAAGAAAAATACTCTTCCCCTGGCTTACAACGTTGCTTGTTGTTCTTGCATTTCACTAATTAAGCATTTAAATGCTATTGGTTTTATTCTTTTCTGTACTGTACTTCTGTAAAATTGTCATTACTGAGTATGGTGCTTTTTCATGGAAGTTAGTGAAAACTGCATGAAGCAAGTTTTCCTTTTTACCTCGTTTTGCTACCTTTCCACATATCTGTATGAATAGATAACAATGACAGAATGTTTTCTTCCTAGATACCTGTTAACTCACATGCCAGAGTAACCCCTCTGTGTCCATACGCTTGCCTACTTTTCCTACTAAAATAGAATTGAGTCTTTCTTTTTAGTAAGGTTTCTGCATGCTGTGGATGTCTAAAGAGAAGTTGTCAGATTTCCTAGTTCTTGGTCATGGACTGATGACATCAAAACAGGAACGCAGGTACCCGAATGTGCTTTCTGTCTCCTCTCTTCATGTGTGGACATCCCAGGTTTTAGGAATAATTACAAGCAATGTTGTTGCTGGAAGTATGGCTCAGAGCCTGTTTACTTAAATGTTGAAGCTTAAATTTTAATTTGAAGAAGTCTTTTCTCATTGTAGTTGTTATAAATGCAGCATCAATTTAAATGATAGATTGTTGACAGACTTTGGCCACTTGTTTTTATCCATTGTTGTTGTTACACTCTTCCAGAATGTCTCAGCAGGTTTGCAGGGCTCCTGTTTGTGAGATGAGAGTCCTATCATTACCAAACATTTGGTGTCACAAGTGTTTTACGCGTGAAAAGATAACCTGGTCTGGGTTAGGAAATGGAAATGTATTTCATTCAGTCTTGTCAACTGTCTCATTAATCCCCGTTCATCATAGCAGGTATTTAATTCTGAGAAATAGCTCAGCAGTTTTTCATCCCTTTCACGCCTCTTTGTAGGAACACTTTCCCCTGATCAAGTATGCGCATTTTGTTTTAAGTGTCAATATGTTTGTGAAGGCTCCTGTTTTTCTCCTAATTGTTATTATGTATTAACTAAGACAACCTATTTTTAACAAATAGATGGGGGGCAGGGGTAGGGGCAGCAAATACTGAACATTATCTGTACCAGTGTGTGATTTTTCACTCACAATGTATACTGGTTTGTACGCACTAGCAATGCCTTTTGACTTTCTAGGATACCTGTGGGAAGGTATCTTCACAATGCCTGTGGCTGCAAAATTCTTGTAACTTCCAGACCATAGATCTTCTGTTCATCTAGTCTAAGAATGAGCAAAAGAGATTTTTCCTGAGCTTCTTTATCATTTTGTACTATTTCCTGATTTGCTGTCCAGCATTTCAAAGCAAAGAGCTACATCTTATGCTCATGAATGGGACCAGCACGAAGGTGTATCAGGACTGAAGAAATAAAAAGAAAGGCTCAAGATGCCTCTTCACGTACTCTTATTACCTTAATTGTACTTCAAAGCCCGTATCAAACTGTGGGAATGAGCCATAAATTTTGCAGTGATGTTTATTTTGTAATAACTAGCAAAGTCGGGGACAGCTTCAGCTGTTATCTTCAAGGTGTGACTGATTTTTTGGTTATGCTGCAGTAAATGAGAAATGTTACCAGGGACATGAATGACATTATGCTATTGCATGACTATTACGAAAAGGGAAAATGTACAGAAAATTTGAATAGTATAATTGCCATGAATATAAGATACTTACCCATTTTGCTTATTTAAATGTTAAAAACCATACAAGACGTAAAAGAAAACCTTCATAACTAGACAAGAAAGAGAAGTTAATTTGTTGTGGAGGTATTGGTCCTCAACTGCTGCAAGTCATCCTTGGTCATGAAAAAAACAAATTCTGCTGACTTAGACAAGATGAAAACCTTTCCTTATAACTCATGTCTAGAGATCACTGTAGCTAAACAGGACCCCCACTTTTGATTGCTTCTTCAGTGATCCATGTAATTATGTAAAGCCTTATTAAATGAAGTTAATCTTTGTTCAGATAGTCATTGATATCCATTGGATTTTTACATACTAATGTAGAGGCATTTTATAGGACAAAATATCTGCACATTTGCTTTGAACTTAGTCGTCTATGTGAAAGAGATTTCTTTTTCATATTTTCTTACATTGATGTGATTAGACCAAAAAAAATCCCAACACTGAGAATATCATTGCACCTGTGGAAATGGTTTAATAAAGCCTTCTCAGTGCCATCATATACCATGAAATTGTCTCAACACATATACTGTTTCAGTATAGGTTAACAGCTAGAGAATTGGTCCGTACCATTACACTGTCAGTAAGGCAATATTTATCCTCAACAGTAGGGAAGTGATGATGCCCTTATCTCCTTGAAAACAGCCCTTAGCCAGGAGGAGCTCTAAAGCCAAACTCTGAGTTGCTCATTGGAAGTCTTTTTTTATCCAGAAGTGATAGAATTAGCTTTGAACCCTGTTTTTGTTGGCCTCAGAGGAGTAAATTACCTTACTCTTAGAGGCAGTATGACTCACCATCTGCCTGCACAGCATTTGTAGTTTTCACTTGCCTGGGGAAGAATCATTGAAATCTGGCAATTGTTGTGGCATCTCTCACCTGACAACCAAGCACTGTTCTTCGACCATGATACTAGAGTGCATGTATAATTTTAGTACATACTGTTTGAAACTTGTTTCTTGAAGTGGCCACTGAAGCCATTATCCCATCAAGATATTTTTTCATGGGAAAATGTTACTCAGAATTAGTTCATAGCATTTTATTTGAAATGGAAATATTTATATGGATTTGGCTTACACAAACATAAGAATAAAGTTTTTCTGGGTAGTTACAGGTGGGTTTTTTGTTTAGAGTTTTACTAACAGAAACTGAACACAAGAGTCATGGATTTGGGTATATCAATCATACCCGAAATATCTCATACAAAAATGTTAAAAGGATTTTTAAACTTACACAGTGAATAAGCAGACAAAACAGAATTATGCAGATCAAAATTAAATCTATGATTGTTGATAAGATGTACATGTTAAGACAAACCGTATTATAAAACTTTCCTTTCAGTGTGAAGAGTTTCATGTCTTATCATATGTTATTTTTGGATGCATTTTTTGTAACACAGATGTTAGTTCGATGTGAAATCTCTTCTAAACTGTATACCTAAAATAATCAAGTTGTGTCAGATCCTGAATATGTACATGTTATGCCTTGTAAATTATATATTCAGTTCTAAATAGCTGCAAACTTGAATCCAACTCACATCCAGGTTTTTTTTTCTTCACGAAAGGGTGTTAAATCAAAAATACCATCTAGTGAAAATTGGAGTTAAACAGAAAGCCATGTTATGTATCCTATTTTTTACATATGTTTGTCAGACTTCACAGACATAAAATATGTGACCAGATACAGCATATTGTAAATCTCCTTACACCTTCTGTGTCAGACATTTGTCTTTTATGAGTTGCCCAATGTACATTATGTTCATGTTAAAATCTTCTCACTTCTTTTCCGTGTAACATTGTCTTCCTTTCTCACAGATCATAAGTGGATTTATTCATTATTAGTCAAGTGACTAGGATATGCAAATTGTTAATGAGAATTAGGTCCAGTAGTCCTGACTGTGTGACAGAACAAAATGAGTGCCAGATCCCAATCTGTTCTAGATCAGCATAGCTCTGCTAAAGAGACTTCCAAGTGTGTTGCTAAAGAGATTCATATTTCTATTCTTACCCTACATAATATGTCAGAAATGTTTATTTCACTACAGTTATGTGTCCTTTGTATGTTAGTATTCTGTACCATGAATGCAATGGTTAATAGCTACCATTTTAATGTGCTAAAAATATTTTTCACTTGAAACTTGTTCTAGGCATCCTAAAGTTTCCTTTGCTTAGCAGATGGATTTGTGCTTTGTTTGTTTTGTATGCTATGCTATGACTTTTTTTTTTTTTATGTTGCTATTATTGCTGTGTGCAAAATGATATCGCTGGTAAGTATTTGCTGTGCGCCAAGTCTAGTGTTTCTGGAAGGTGTAATAGACACATTTACCTGCCACATGTTAGCTGGAAGAACAAGCACTTCAGGCCCAAAGACAAAAAGAAAATTTTTCTGATCTGGCTGGTCACAGTGAAAGATTTATGGTTATTGCAACATTGCACCATTAAACTGAAATGCAGATGCCTTTGACAAGATTTTTCTATAAGGTGATAAGCAATTCAGGTCTTTCCTATTCACTATTACCGTCAGTACACTGAAAAATGAAGTGAAGGAGCAAGAAGAAAGTCTACCTAGCAGCCCGCATTTAATAACATTAATGAGCATTTTTAAATTGAAAGACTTCACATCTTGAAGTGCTAATTTAATGAAAGATTTGTGGTTGGTTCTTTTGCTTGCTCATTTTTAGTACGAAAAGGATCCCCACATGGATTTGGATGCACAACTTGGGGATGTGAATTATAATATGTGGTAGCAGTGTCTTGATTAAAATGTTGCCTTCTTTGCTTATAATCCTCTTGAAGAAAGGAATAGGACTGTGATTTGACAAAAAAAAAAAAACACAGTTTGAAATTGCCTGCTGATTGATAAAGAATGCCATGGCTATGTGGTTGAGAACACTGAACTGTCACAAACTCATTAAAACACTTCAAATTTGTTCAAAATTCTAGCTAGTGTGAGGCCATGTTTTGGATTCAGAATCTCCATTTTGAATTTTTCGTCTCACTGTTGCAGTTGTGGGGTCTCAGGTCACTGTTCAAAGACTAGATCGCCAGCAGGGTTGCAAGAGATGACACACATATTTTGGGACAAACTGTAATTAGGTCCTCTGAACCAGTCTAACATTTGAATTGCCCTAAATCAGTCGGTCTACCTTTCAGATGCAGATTACTGCTTCCTCAGTACTAGAGGGAGTATATGTTTCCTCAGGCCTCTGGAAGGTATAAATCCCTAAACAGAATTCATCACTAATATTGATGTGATTATAGCAGTTCAAGCAAGCTAAAGATGTGACTCCAGGGAAAGCAGATAAGTGCCCTGAATTTTCACCAGCTATAAGTATAGTGTTAGCATGGGAAGT
This sequence comes from Pterocles orientalis, assembly GCA_011057875.1. Taxonomy (NCBI): domain Eukaryota; kingdom Metazoa; phylum Chordata; class Aves; order Pterocliformes; family Pteroclidae; genus Pterocles; species Pterocles orientalis. Next base: position 98,430 of record WKFP01013707.1, read on the forward strand.
ACTTTAAATACTGCAGAAAAGGTCTCAGTCCTTCTCAAGACCATGTGTCAAGGCGAAAGCTTCATAAACCAATGTGAGGTGTTCCAGATACCTGTGTCTATGGTTTTTATAGAGACCATGTCCATGAAAATCAGAATATTTTAAATTTTTGTGGGTTTCTTTGTAGTGGATTTCTGTGATAACCTTTTTCTTTCCTCAGTCCTTTTCTCAGTTCTTATAGTTTGTGCTGTGAAGTGCGATCATTGAACTGGCACAGATAATAAAACAGTTTCTTCCTTCTGGAAGAAAGTGGTAGATTAAGTCCCATGGAAATAATTGAGAATAGCTTGTTTATCTCTGAAATTAGGTTTTTTTCCCCCTGAGAAACAGGATGATTTGGAGAAATATTATACATGACTACCATTGCAGTTTTATGTACATGATTGGGATATAATGTTAGTTGTTAAACACTACTAATGTCTGATTCTGTAATGAAACAAATAATTGTGCTTCAATTTCTTATAATGATTACTCAATAAGTGTTTAGTTTTAATTGTTTTACTGTTGCATTTTTACTACTAACACTGGTTTTGCTAACATGAAATTTCAGTTTCATAATTTTACTTGAAAATCTGAGTCAATTCAGGAAGCCACAAGTAGACAAAAAATAGCTGAGATACCTCAGGATGGGAGGGAAGGGGAGATGGGAGTGGGAGGATGTTTTCTGGTCCTCTTTTTCTGGAAAGAGAACTTTTTAAAAAGTGAATAATCAATATTATATTGGGTCCCTCCCACCAAGCAAGCTGTGTGCTAGGATTTAAGCTTATTTTTAGTAACTGCTGTATTTTAATGGCTGAAGAGTTTCAGTTTGGATTTGGGCTTGAGTATCCTAGGAGAAAGGGGAAATGAAGTAAATTGATTGCTAATCACTTAGAAACAGTACATTATATCTACAGTTTATCCTATATCTACTAACAATGAGCACATTTATGTTTTAATCCAACTGTAATAGGGCTATATAATCTATCATTTATTTGACCTAGAGGAAGGAGTGTGTTTAATATCATAGACTTGTAATCCTATTGAAAATAGAGAAGAAGGTGAACTTTTTATAGTGACTGGAGTATATGAAGCATTTTGGTCTCTGCCTTAGAATGTTAATAAAAGCACTGTAGTGACAATAATATATAGCCTTTTCCAGGATGGAAGGAACAGAAACGTATGTTCTGCCTTCTGGCAAGAACAATGGTTAGGTGTTGTATCTGTCAAATCTATCTATATACATGTTGCATCTAGAAACATAGTGTCTGTGTACTAAAATATGTGAAACTTAAATTAACAATGCTACAAACCAAAGTCAACATTTTATGAATTATATGTGTAGTTTCTAGGAAAATGGAGAACATCAGAGATGTTCATTTTATATCCGTTATCTAAATATTAAGTAATTTTTACATGTGTATATAATATAGATGGTGCCCAAAGAAGAAACTATTGTTTTTAAATGCACTATTAAGTAGCTCAATTTTGAGAGGAGGTTTTGCATATTAAAAATTATTACTGGATTTCTTCCAGTAAATTAAAGGTTTAAGTACAAATCTTCCAAATTTTTTGGGAGACCTTACTTTTAAAATTTTTGTTACGAGAGGGTGGCCACAAATAATACCGTATTTTCAAGGATTTTGAGAAGTACAATTAGTATAATTGAATAATTTGACACAATATCAGCTGAAGCGGAAAGACTACACAACTCGTGAAAGTTGTAAAGTAGGTATGTAGTTTATTCAGTGCTGAGGTGCGTGGGGGATAGCTCCAGCAAAGACATGTGCGCCTTTTCGCAAAACCTATCCCTCTGTTTATTCCCCAAAACGTTGCATATGCATTAAGTTTCGTAATCCATTCATTCATATTAATTACCTAGCCCCGCCCAGCCCCGCTTCGTATTATAATTAGCTAAAGGGTCCTTCTGCGCCTGTGTAGTGCTCCCTGGTGGTTGTCCGGTGGTCGACAGGATGAAGTAAATGAGTCTTCATCGGAGTTGAACTTCTCACCTCCTGGTCTCTTGGTCTCAGTCCAAAGAACCAGGATGCTGCCCAGCTTGTTTGGAAGATGCTTGAGGCCCAAGCAGCCCTCCCTATCTCCGTGGCCTTGCAGGTGTTGCATTCTTTCCTCTCCTTTGGGTCAGCAGTTCCTCCCCTTATCATCACAGCTTTGATCCTCTCATCCTGTCTTCGCAAGCACGGCAAACGTTAATCATATATTGTCCAAACAGCTATTCTGAATAGAGTTATTCTCTGAGCCCTTGTTAAATTTAAAACCCCCTGTCTCACAACAGTTAGAAATTAAAACCCATATCTGAACTGTTTTTGTTTAGAGGAAAAAAGCTAGGCAAAGAGTGTATTCTATTGATATCATTCAATTGGTTGATTCAAATTTAGATTTATTTATTTTGCAAATAAAATTAATAAATTATAAGAAAGTTTACTCAAAGCTGCTTTTTAACTTTCAAAATTGCTTGTCTTTGTGTAATATAGCTCTCCTATGTCATGTATAATCCTATTTTCTCACAGTGCATGCATAAACTAACTCAATTCTACATTTGTGTTTGGCTAGACTTATGTTTGCATCACTTCATTTTCTTATTTGTTGAAATGAGACAGAACGCTTTCAAGAGTGGCCTTTTACTTGATATTTTCTCACTTTGATTACATTCACATTCTTTGTTTTGCATTTCTTCTAGCAACAACAGTCAAAACCAGGTTTAGACCACTGTATGGGCATTCGGTCTGTTAGTATATTTTCTGGAGATAACCGCTTTGTTATTTTCAGGATTGCATTTAACACGTCAAGGAGATTAAACACTATTATCAGACAAGAAGAACTAACTGTGTCTGTGAACAAATTATCAGTAATAATTCTTAAAGGATTAGCTCACACACATAGATTTCAGTGAATATCTGGATCATTAATCAGCTTTGTCTTAAATATTTTAATTATTTTAATTTTCCTAGCAAAAAGGAGGAAAAAGTCATACTGATTTCCAACATATGTTCTCACTATCATTTGAGATGTGATCCACTGATCTATTCTGAAATTTTCTGGTAGTATAAATATAATAGATGATAGAATTATAATTCTGTTCACTGTGTTACCAAAGGTCATCACTGTGTGCAATAAAATTCAGGAAAAGACATTAAAAAAAAAAAGCCTGTCACAGCACATTCAGCTTTTTATAAGAGAAATAGAAAAAACTGTAGTGAAAGACTCAGATGAAAGGGTGAATTAATGTGGGAATATACTGATCTGTGTACAAATTTTATCTTAAACGTTCAGCCTTTTCTTCGTATTAAGTATGCTTTTTTTGTCATTCTCATTGAATATCCATGCAAGAAACAGTGTGTTATTTTGCTTTATTTGCAAATATAATTTTTGCAAATATATTTTTTTCTATAAAAAGGAACAAACTAGCTGAACAGCTTCCCATAGGTCAAGAGGCATGCTAGGTTTCACTGTCACATGCACAGTGTGTTTGTTACCTATGGACTACAGTTAGAGAGCTCTAGGAGCTATATTTGTTGTCATTATTGCCATTGAGTGCCAAAAAAGAACGTCACCACAAGAAAATGTGTTTCGTGTCCTAAGGAGACTTCAGTTTTTCTGTAAATGGAAAAAGGTCGGTATTAGGTCAGACCTGAGATATACTTAATTTGGGTGGAAATTCCATATGTTTTGGTGGGACTAAGGAGTAGTGACCTCTCTTAGAGTTTGTACACAAGTGGACTTTTCTAGAAATTTCAGATGTCGGAATAAATCAACAGAGGACGGAAACTGAATGAGAGGAGCATTTGAAATGAAGGATCAAGATAACTTCCTGGTCTGTAATTTATCATATTCCTTTTGCTAGCTATAGGCTAGATTATTTATTCTCATATTTGAAAGAGTTTTATTTTTCTCAGAGAGTTTATTTTCCTTCCCAGTTGCTTAACTGATCCCAGTCCACTACTACAGTCTCTCACTAAATATGACTTTATGAAATTAATGTTAGCTGTTTCCTTTGCTCCCAGTCCATTAACTGCTAATGAGTAAGGGAGGGTTCTAATTCTTAATAATGCCTAACATCTAAGCCATCAAAACAATGTATGAAACAGTCAGTTTCTAAAGACTACAAATGTGGTCCCTCTGGTAATTTGCAAACTTGGCAAAACTAATCGGCTCATAGACCAAATACCATTTTGTGATGAGAAGGGAGAGCAATTAGGAGACTGCTTAAGTGCTTCCGTACCATGGTTAGAGAAAAATGTAAGTGACATAAATACTCCTCCAGACAGAGCATCATAGCAATAGACATTTAATCTTTTAAAGGAAAATAGATGGGCTAAACTGATAGTTTGGTGTAGGCTTTTTTCAGATTTTTTTGTGTAACTGTACACAAACCACAAATTAAATCTATTACAGAGCAATAGAAATTCTATAGTACAGTAACTTCTGCAACTTCTATTAATATTTGATTCAATATTAATCATTATTAAATTAATCAGACTCATTCATAATCTTGATTGGATTGGTCTGTCTAAGATGCTGGGGGAAAAAAGTGCTGATGACTGCAAGCAAATAATTTTTCTGTATGCCCAGCTGCTGAGCCTCTTCCTAATCAAAAGTGACAACTTAAAAAGAATGCTTTAGCAGAAGGGTAACATACCATCTTGAGTGCCATCACCCATGCCTGTCATAAGTGGTGTTCCCCAGGGCTCAGTGTTTGGGCGAGTTCTGTTTAATACTTTTATCAATGATCTGGACAATGATCTGCACCCTCAGTAACTTTGGAGGTGACACAAAGTTGGATGGGAGTGTTGATCTACTTGAAGGTAGAAAGGTTCTACAGAGGGATCTGTAGATCGACGGCCCAAGGCCAGTTGTATGAGATTCATCAAGAATAAATGTTGGCTCCTGCACTTGGAGGAGGACACACAACAGCCCCATCCAACGCTACAGGGTTGGGAAGAGTGGCTGGAAAGCTGCCTGGTGGAAAAGGACCTAGGGGGTGTTGGTTGACAGCTGACTGAATATAAGCCGGCAATGTGCCCAGATGGCCGAGAAGGTCAATAGCATCCTGGCTTGTATCAGAAATAGTGCAGCCAGCAGGAATAGGGGAGTGTTCGTCGCCCTGTACTCAGCACTGGTGAGTTTGCAACTTGAATACTGTGTTCAGCTTTGGGCCTCTCACTACAAGAAAGACATTGAGGTGCTGGAGAGTGTCCAGCTGAGGTGCAACAAAGGTGGTGGAGGGCCTAGAGCATAAGCCTTATGAGGAGTGACTGAGGGAACTGAGGTTGTTTATCCTGGAGAAAAGGAGACTGATGGGATACCTTATTGCTCTCTACAACTACCTGGAAGGAGGTTGTAGCGAGGTGGGTGTTGATCTCTTCTGCCAAATAACAAGTGATAGGACAAAAGGAAATGGCCTCAGGTTGCTCCAGGGGAGATTTAGATTGGATATTAGGAAAAATTTCTTGACTGAAAGGGTTACCGAACATTGGAACAGGCTGCCCAGGGAAGTGGTTTAGTGACCATCCCTGTACTTAAGTGCGTGGTTTAGTGGTGGGCTTGGCAGTGCTAGCTTGATGGTTGGACTTGATGATCTTAAAGGGCTTTTCCAACCTAAACAATTCTATGATTCTGTGTATTTGATAAGAGAAGCTGAGTTGTACTCACTGTCAAGACGTTGTGACTTAGGAGCAGAGTTGTTAGCTTTTGTGAGCTAACAAAATTCCATCCAGGCTGTTCACCTAACTGAAATGAGTATCTGTTGAGATGGGCTGTTTTTCATGTTTGCATGCGTTTTTACTGTTCGGAAGAACTTTCCAATGTGTATCTTTATAGATTTCTTCTTCTCTGTGACACTATGATGATCTCAAGTGCAGCACAAACTCCTTTTTTCATGGAGGAATTATTTACTATGCATTTTTACGTGAAAGTAGGCATTTCTTAGAGCAAGCTTATCATAGTTCTGCATGTAGTCCTGACAGTGGGAGAAGTGCTATTTCCTTAGCAATACCTACAGTACCTACAGTACTGGGCATCTTTTCCATAATTTTAGTGTAACAGCAAGATGGAAACATTTATATTCTGGTGAAAGTTTTAGAAGTTTAAAATATTCCTTCTTCTACAGGTTGTGAATCTAAATCCAAATGCCAATTCATGTTTTGGTTTAAATTCAAAAAACAGCATAAGAGTGATAGTTTTCATTTCTTAGCATGATATTCCTTCTTTTAATTGTTGTGAAGTTTTTCTTAAACAGGTGCTTTGTTTCATTCCCACACTGCTAAGTTTTAGCATTTTGTTTGTACGTGTGGCCATGCAGTGCTCCTGGCTCAGTGTTATTCTCAGGTAAACTATGTAAAACGGAAAAAAATCTATGCTTCCATTTGTTACTTTCCATCATGCAACTGATTTTAATTGTTCTTCTTGGCTGTTCAATAATACAGTAAAAATAGATATTGTGATGCTGTCAGTCTGTACTTTTATGCAATATCTGATATCATATGGCCAAATTATCACATATTATTAATATTATAAAATGGTGGGTTTAAATGTCCTCCTTATTAAATACGTTCTCAGAGTTTTTAACTTCTTTCTGGAAGTATACATGATGGATAAATCTGCATATGTCTGGGTGAGAGTGCAACCTGAAAAAGTAAACACATTTCAAATTGGAGTACTGTGACATGTGACAACAAAAATAACATTTTCCAGGGCCATTTATTTTTTATGGACTTACCTAAAGATGCTATGGCTTCAGAGCCAGGTAATTAAGATCCGTGAGGTCCTTAATCTGGGCTGTCTGTACACTTATCTGGTATTAAAATAGAAATAAGCTGATTTTTTTGCCTTTTTTTTTTTTTTTGGAATGGCTGTAAATATCTTTGCTGAGTCTCAAAACAGTGTTGACACTTTTCTTGCAAAGTAAGCTCTTAAAGAAGTACATTTTCAAGTATTTCCAAAGAGAAAACATTCTTCACTTCAGAATTTGGTCAAGTATATTTAACAATGATCAGAAACATATGTGCGTGTTCCCCTTTTCAAGCTGTGATTCATTGAAGTTCAGAGTCATATTAGGCAGAACTCTTTTGCAAGACTGAGGAAATCAACCAGAATAAATCAACCAAGGATAAAAGAAAAAGTTATTTAAATGTCTAGCTGTTTCACATGGAAGGATGACAATGTCTTCTCCTTCTTTGATAAGTAAAGGATATTTTTAATTGCATTTAAGTTTTCCGACTTGCTTTGTTTTCCCCAATAGTTTGCTTTCTGTGACTCTGGAGCCCACTGCTCTAGATACATGGAATAGCCAGAGGTGAACTCCCATGTTAGCCTAAATGTGTCATCAAGTTTAAACCATTCTCAAGTGGGTTCACTAGTGTGTGGAAACTTGAAATTTTTTCTTTCTTACATTACGTATTTCTGAAATCATCGTTTGGCTGCGAGCACAGGATTCACAGCAAGGAACGTTGAGCAGGAGAGATAAGAGCCTTGTTGGCAGTGTGCATTGAGACTCAAATGACAAGTCACTTCCCACTCCCCTTGCTTCTTTCCCTGGTGCCCTGGTGAGACTTCATCTGGAATATTGTGTCCAGTTCTGGGCCCCTCAGTTCGAGAAGGACAGGGAACTGCTGGAGAGAGTCCAGCACAGAGCCACGAAGATGATTAAGGGAATGGAGCATCTCCCTTATGAGGAAAGGCTGAGAGAGCTGGGTCTCTTTAGCTTGGAAAAGAGGAGACTGAGGGGTGACCTTATTAATGTTTATAAATATGTGAAGGGTGAGTGTCAGGAGGATGGAGCCAGGCTCTTCTCTGTGACATCCAGTGATAGGACAAGGGGCAATGGGTTCAAGCTGGAACATAGGAGGTTCCACTTGAATATGAGAAAAAACTTCTTTACAGTGAGGGTGACAGAGCACTGGAACAGGCTGCCCAGAGAGGTTGTGGAGTCTCCTTCTCTGGAGACATTCAAAGCCCGCCTGGATGCGTTCCTGTGTGATCTGATCTAGGTGTTCCTGCTCCGGCAGGGGGATTGGACTAAGTGAGCTTTCAAGGTGCCTTCCAATCCCTAACATTCTGTGATTCTGTGATTCTGTGATTCTTTCTGCCAGGAGTATGGTTATATCCATACAGAACAAATCTGGCAGCTGCCACATGTAGGTGTCTGTGTTTCAGTCCTTAGCGTGCATTTAGTGTCTGAGTGGATTGATGCCAGGAGAAGTCTTTGATTAATTCTCTGTCACCTTCCACTCTTTTCCAGAAGGACTCTAACAGAACTAATAGGTTCCACAAAGCATCGTTCAAAAACTACAGCTGAAAGGAGAAAACACAGCAGGTCTTTAAAATGCACTCATGGCTCTCCTGTATACATAAACAACTGTGCATGTACCCAGCCACATATGTCTTTTCAGAAGGGAATAAGTAACTTTTATGGACCATGCATTAGATCTGCAGTTGAAAATGAGACTTCAGGACTAGAATTTATGAACGCGTTTCTTCTCATTACTCATGCAGATTGTGAGATTTGTTCCTTTGTCAATGACAATTGAACAACAGGCTACCTCCTGAATGTACAAGAACCACTTACTCTTTCTTCTTCCTTACTTTCTTCTGGACAGAATATCAGGTATAGTTATTCTCAGTGCTTCAAACTGCAGGAGTTTTATTCCTACAAAATTCCAGCAACTTCTTCCATGTTGCAAAAGATTTTCACCCAATACAGTTCTGCAGCTGAATGAACCACAGCTCAAAGCCACGTGGCATATGTCTTGTGACTATGCACTCTCATAAATACAGTACAGCAGAAGCCTAAATGGAAACACATCTTTTTGAAACCATCTGTTCTTACAGATATCTGCAACAATAAAGAAAATAAAGCCTTTAAATGATGCCATGTTGTTCTAAACCTTAAAGGCATTTCCTGTTGGTCTCTCCTTTTATTCGGAGAAGCTCAATTTGTTTCACTTGGAAATAACTTAGCTGCCATGTTTGTTGCTGTTCTGTTTATGATCTGTGGAGACTCTGACTGTACCTGGCTTGCTTATATGGGAATATTTATAAAACAAAACCTTTTTCTTGTTGGAAAGTGCTGGGTTGCTCTCTGGTGAGTGTAGCTTGTCTGTGATTGTACATTTTATAATAGCTTACAAGGTGAAACCATTCCCTTAAGGGCTTGTTTGTTTATTTTAGGGAAGTGTGCGATTTGTTCAAAAACAATACTGCAGTGGCTCAGCCACAAAGCTGATAATCTTTAACTGTTGCTTATTTATTTAATTGTGTCACATTGCTCTTACATTATCTTGACTGCAAAAATGCTCAGATGGAACAATATTCCTAAACTTGTATATTTGGATCATACTCCTTAATTGGAGCGATCTATATAATGTTAACAGTGATTAAAAAAATGGTTTCTTACTGGGGTTGAATCTGTTGTTCTGTCAGAGTTGCAGTCTTTTGTCTGTTGCTGCCAGCAAGTGCTGCAAAGAGTAATACTACAGTTTCATACACAACAAATCTTCTCATGACTGAAATCTAAATTATAAGATTACAATGTCTGTGCTAATGCTGTGGTCAATATTTTAACTCTGTTTCCAGAATTTCTGCAGTCCCTTGCAGTGCTATTTGAAGACAGAGATTTCTTCTAAAGTGAAATACAGATTACAACTCTCAGAAATTCAATATATAAACAAATGTGTGAAACTGAACTGTAGTGACATAAGCTGTCCCATTCCTGAAAGACTAAGAGCAGAAGTGATGTAGGGAGAAACAGCAAACAGAGCTACAATTTCTAACCTAGAAGATCAATGTTAATTCACGGACAACTCTGGTTTGTCTGAAATTGTTATAACTATGTGCCACATACTTGGCAAGCAATTCTGCTTAGGCATCAGATTTTGAGAAGGGCAGGTGAGAAATGGCACAGGCATCATACCTAATTACATGACTGGCAGATTTCATCTGCATATAACTACCTGACAGCATAAATTTGCACGGAACACATTCACTCTCTTTTTCCATCATGCCTCATTTTCATAAGAGTGATGGAGCAGGGGAAGGTTGCTCTTGACCACCCTGGAAAAGGTGTCAGCCCCTGAATCACGAGGCATAAATGCCCTTTTACTCAGGGCTGGAGGCACATCCTGGAAGAAAGATCTTTCTGCCCGAGTGTTTTCTCCCCACCAAAGGGAAAGGAAATGTCGCACAAATTGTCTGATCAGTGGATAGCATAAGGAAAGCTGGCTGCTTTGTGAAGCTTCAGCCAGACCCTCCATTACTGAACTAGGCTGAGGGTTGTTTTTTTATATATATTGTAGGCCCTACACTTGGCTTTCACGCTGCACATGACAGACCCCAGCACACATGGGGTAGTCAGGTGTGACTGCAGCAAGATGCACTGTGAAATGAAGTTGTGAGCCTTCAGGGGGGATGAAGCAGGGTAGGTCCTAAATCAGCATTTACTTTCAAAACACGTAAGTCGTTTCTGTGGCATTTGGGAGCAATCCTCCTGAATGAGGTGGAGTTGCAGGGCTGCAGCTGATATCTGGAACAGTTGGAGAGGGATGCCTGGGCATGCAAAAAGCTGTGTTCTGTTCCAGTGATGTGTTGGTGGTGGAAGAAAAAATAAGCCAGCTCATTGAGGACGTTTAAACCAGAACAGGGACTTTGGCTAGTTATTTCTCAGCAAAATTCAGTCAGACAAAACTTATAACAGAGTGTGAAATATAATATACTATTGTTTTATCAGGAAATCTTTTGGGGAAAAAAGGTTTCCACTTTTCAGGTGGGACCAGGTTGTTCTCATCCAGATGGTTTATATCCAAATTATACACTTTTCTGGTGCATGAAAAAAATTTGCATTGTAATACAGTTAATTAATATTCACAGTTTTCAGCAGGTGTGCTAACTTCTCATATGACAGTGAGACGTTCTGCTAAGTGCTGTGACATGACAGCACCTGTGATGAATGGAGCTAAGATATTGAAACCTTTTAAGCAGCAGTGGTATTTCAGCTGATAAAGCACTAGTTAAAAAAAAAATCTATTTGAGTTTCTAAAACAGGTAAACAGCCAAAGGAGTCCAGCAAGACACATTACAAGTGATAAAAAGGATAATGGTGTGTCACAGCTTACTATACTTCCATATATTTCTCTTGATTTCCCTCAATAATATTTAGTATATGCTCTATAAGGCATCCTTTTTTATCAAGTCCCCTTTTAAATGGATGGACACCTGAGGAACACATGATAGAGAAAAAGGGGGTTTTTTACCTGACACTTGATCTGGGTATATGAAATGAATCCAACATAGAATTAAATCCTATGACAAAAAATAGTGAAATAGGAAAAACTAAAAATATTCAAAATCTGCTAGAATATGTTTAGGATTCTTGATATTAAATTATACATTTTCTGCAGATCACTCTGTAATGCTTAATGGAAAAAGTTTATGCATGATATTGCTGATGAAGTTAGAAAACAAGTTATGGAAATATGAAAATAGGGGTTGTGTGAATCCTTAGGAAAATTCAGTTATATCTGACCATCTCATCAGAAAAAGTTTTCCCACATCTATTGCTTGACAATATTTGAATGATTTGGGGGTATTGAGGGGAGAGAGGGGATGAAAACTAATATTTTTAGTTTAATATTAAAATAATTATTTATCCCAACTTTAAAAGTCAAATATATCTCTTTTTCTGTCATTTATCATTGACTGAGTTTTCAGTTCTTATTCAATTAAGGCGATCAAAAGACAAGTGGCATAATGCCAATAGGCTCTCATTTATCAGAGCACAAGTATATATTTGAGTGCTGTCAAAGTCTAAGAATTTAAAAGGTTTCTCAAAAATAAGCAAGGAAATGCATATGCATGACAAAAGGGGTAAAGTTATTCCATTTCATGGAACTGCTGAATATATAAAGATTTTGTCATCTAAAATGAACAGTAATGCAAATTCAAATTATCTATAAAAAGACTAACGTGGAAATAATTTTGGGGGTTTGGTTGGTTTTGGTTTTTTTTTTAAAATCTTTCTAACTTAATAAATAATATTAAATGTCATGTATAGTGGAAGAATGTCCTGGTTTTGGCTCGGACGTCGTTAATTTTCTTCATAGTAGCTAGTGGGAGGCTATGTTTTGGATTTGTGCTGAGAAGAAGGCTGATAACATACTGATGTTTATAGTTGCTGCCAGGACAGCCAAGGACTTTTCAGTTTCTTTGCTGTACCAGTGTCTGCAGGTGCAGGAGACACTGGGAGGGAGCATAACCAGAGCATAGCCCACAATTACTGGTTTAGGATTCGACCTTAGGTTTAGGATTGAGACCCAAATTAGCCAATAGTGTATTCCGTATCATGCACATGATGTCCAGTATGTAGATGAGGCTCTGTCCAGAAGAACTCGCTCTCTCGCTCAACTCTCAGGCTCTCAGGCTCTTGGACTCTTTTCTGGGGTTGCAGTTTCAGGGCTCTCTCTGCTCCGGGATCATTAGCCAGGAACAGGCTGAGCCTTGGTCATAGGTGGTGAGCAGCTGCACTATTTATCACTTGTTTGTACATTTGTATATTATTGTTATAATTATCATCACTATCTTCATTTTTACTGTATTTTAATTATTATATTGTTCTTATCTCAACCCATGAGTCTCCTCCCACTTTACCCCTTTAATTCTCTCCCCCATCCCTGGGAGGGGGGAAGGTGAGCAAATGGCTGCATGGTATTCACCACTACCTGGTTTTAAAACATGACAGAGAAATAAGTTAAATAACAGACTTAAGAGAGGCACAGGGAACAAACTTCAAATAAATCCTTTCTATCATTCAGCAGTATTTTCCATATGCACATTTGCTATAATTTAATTTAGAAGCAAGTCCTACTGCAATAGCTCTGCTTTCTAGTCATTTCTAGTGAGGCAGGATCTAGATGCAGTACAAGATGATGCTAATGGGAGGAAAATAAGAAAAGGATCTGTTTGAAGAGGTGCTCTCCATCTCACTAAAAAGGACTGTACTACATCCCTTTGAGCATCAACGAGTAAAGCAGGTAGCAGAGTAATTGCTGTTACTACAGAATAAAGAAAAGTGGTTTAGACTTTGTATGACATTCTAGGCAGAAAGATTAGAAATCTGCAAAACCTCCCAACCCCACTCCTACTGCATCACGGGTAGTTAAGCAAGGAACAGATCCTCTTAGTGATTTGATATTGCTCATAATTTGAAATTATTCTCATTCATTTGTTCTTGTTAGGCAAAAAAGGGCATTAACTGAAAAGGATGGATTTTGTGCGAAATCACACAAGAGATAAAGTCTCTGATCAAAGGGTGATACTCAGGGAACCAAAAATCTCATCCTACTTTGAGGAAGGGAGGAAATATTTTCTGTCAGATGCTGGCTCTGCACTTAAACTTAGCAAAGAATGCTTTTTGCCTCCTTTATTTGATTCAAAGTTAAAATACTAAAATAATACTTCATTTTCCTCTACTCCAGTTCTTGCAAAGGTGCTGTCGTCCAAGCACAATAGATGCTACATTGCTTTTTTTTTTTCTTTTACATAGCTCAAGTTCAAAAATTAAAACTGAAATGATGTGCTGTAGAGGTTTCCTTTTCATTTTCCTTTTTTTCCTTATCCTTTCCCTTTCCCTTTCCCTTTCCCTTTCCCTTTCCCTTTCCCTTCCCTTCCCTTCCCTTCCCTTCCCTTC
>WKFP01013708.1:10688-25835 GCA_011057875.1 Pterocles orientalis
GTTTTTTTGTTTATTAAAATTTTTTTTTTTTTTTTTTTTTTTTTGACACTGCACTGTTGGGAATGAATGCCAGCATTTCCATTTGAGGGTTTATTTGATTATTTTTCTCATTTTGCAAAACATTATTGCATTAACCCGCCACTCCTGAACCCTTATCCTGCCGTGGCGTTTATGCATGAGAGGGGCTGTGCTCAAAGGAGCATCAGCCTGCAGAATGTGCCGGGATGGTGCAAAGGCTTCTGCTCATCCTGGGGGCTTGGAATAAGAGCTTATTTTTGGCTCTAGAAGCAAATGCGACCTAGTTTGGATCCAAAATGTGATCTGATCCTTCATCTACACATTTATTTATTATTTTTTTCTTCCTTCCAGTCTCTGCCCATTGACTTGACCGCAGTTCAGTTCAGCTTCTGGGTTATTCTTCTCATCCATGCAATGCTACCTGCTTTTTTTTTTTTTTTTTTTTTTTTTTTTTTTTTTTTTTTTTTTGCTTGCTTGCTTTTAATGAAATCCCATCACTTGAAAAATCCCAGGGAAGAATTTGCAGATCTTTCACTTGATTTTTATTTTCATTAAGCTAAAGCTTGTATGAGAAGTTTCCAAAAGTTTTTGCTAAATGCACTTTTGTTTTTGTGCAGTGCTGTTGTGAATGAAAGTCCTATTCCTGCCAGGGGGATGTGGGCAGGAAGGGAACATCCACCTGGTTTTATGACCCTGCAGACCTGGCTTTGTTATTGGGATTGTGGCAAGCAGGGAAAACAATGAAATACTCTGTTGCGTGGAGTCCGCAGAGCATTTTTGTAAACTCTAGTCATTATACATCATGTTGGCATAAAAAGCCAGAGGAAGAGGATTCGTCATACAGAGCAAGCGATTCTTCTTGGACCTTATGAAATTAATTCTTTTATATCCTGTAACTGAAACTTGTAACTCAGGGTAATTGGCAGGAGCAGTCCCCCAGCACCCATCACGGGGGCTGTTATTGTTTCCTCTAGTGCTCCGCTGCGGGAACGCTGGGAAAACAGCCTCCCATCCTGGTGTTTATTGGCAAATGGTATAATAGATCATCCTGGCTCGTACAATGAGCTCAGTGATAAAGAATTTCTCCTCTTGGAACACTGAGTGTTGCAGGAGGGAGCAGGGTGCAGGCAGGCAGGTTTTGGGGTACCCGTGTAGCTGGGGTTGTGCTTTATAGCTTAGGAGAGCTGCAAGGATTTGGAAAAATTCTTTCTCTTCCCAGTCTGCTGATACCTCGCTGTATGACCGTACCAGGGCATGGATTAATCTTGTCTTGCCTCCCATATAAAATAACTCATGAATTGTTTCAGACGCTGTTTGCAGCCCCAGCAGAGCAGCACCCCGTAGTGTGGCTCGTTCCCAGACCGTGCTGCTCGGTGCCCCGGGGGTTCCTCACCCTCTGTGTCCAGCCCATCAGCAAACGTCATCTCCCAAAGTGCCAGCCTGGGTGGATGGGCTCTGCCCCCCTCGCTCAGCCCCTCGTCGTGGAGCGGTTTGTGCCGCTGGCTCAGAGCTGGCTGCCGAGCTGAGCCCACGGAGGCTCTGTGCTGTGCAGGAGCTGAGACGCGCTGTCTCGCAGGTCCTCTGAAGCTGCCTCCCTCCAGAAACTTGATATATTAAGATATTTTTTTCCTATCTGCGTCTAATTTCTGCCTGTTTATCTCCCAGGTGGAGTCTATGGTGACAGGCTAAGCAGAGCAATGCCGCTAACGGCTCTGCGCCCGACACGTGGCGGCACTACAGGTGGTGCTTTCAGAGAGTCATCGAGTCATGAAGGTTGGCCTCAAGGATCATCCAGTCCAACCGTCAACCCAACCCCACCCAACCCACTAAGCCATGTCCCCAAGCACCACATCCACACGTCTCCTGACCCCCTCCAGGGATGGTGACTCCCCCACTCCCCTGGGCAGCCTGTTCCAATGCCTCATCACTCTTGCAGTGAAGAAATTATTTTCTAATATCCAGCCTCAACCTCCCCTGGCACAACTTGAGGCCGTTTCCTCTTGTCCTGTCACTTGTTATATTAGAGAAGAGAAGGCAGGGTCGTTCCTGTGAAATTAGTCATTTATGGACAGTTAAAATGTAGTGAATGACCTCAAAGACAAAACCTTCCACACTTGTTTTCTGTTCCACAGGCAGATTATTTTAGAAAATTCAGGTCAAGAGCCAGCATGACTGTCTGGGGCTGGGAGCACCTGAGGAACATGTGGATGGGGAAAGGTGGCTTGGGGTGGGAACCCCCCGGTTGTCCTCTCTGGTGACAGCGGCTGGGGAATGGAGAGAACCCTGGGGGGTGGTGAGTGAGCGGGTGCGTGTTCAGTCCTGCCCGGACTCTTCCCCAGTTTCATCTGTTGCTGATGGTGGGCGAGGACAGGAGCCTGGATGCTGTTTGTCCAGGCTGACATCGAACTGCGGATGGCGCAATCCTTTGTGATGATGGCAAGGGAGGGTGTCACCCTCAGGTGTCAGGGGATACCTAGCACCTGCGGGAGGCTGATGGTGGAGCTTGGACTGGCCGTGCAGATGTGTCCGGTTGCGGCAGCCAGCTGCATCCTCGCAGACAGATGTGCTCTGTGCTGTACCAGGGCCAAGGCTGCAGCCCGTTGACAGGAGATGCTGTTTGGGCCACCGAGCCTGGAAGCATCCCCAGAGGACGCTCAGAATTGTACTCGTGGGGCTCCGTGCCGGGGAGGGTACGTCAGATGCAGCACACGTGGCCAGCTTGGGATGGGGAGCGTTCATCCTCCCCAGCAGCACCACGCCTGTGTCCCCCTCCTCGCGCTCCCCTGGCTGCTGGTATCGAACAAAACCTGGGTTTGCAGCCCAGCGTCCTGCTTGGGGTTTGTTTGTTAAATCTAACACCCAGGGATTCTTCCTCTGTTTGCTTTCAAAGCCCCGGGTTCACCTTTCCCGTGACTCTGGGATGCCAGTTAAGTCTCCTGAAGCCGGGAGGGCTGGGGATGTTATCCATCAGGGCTCTAATTGCTCATCTCTCCGTGCTGGCCAGGGGAAATGGGCTGGATGGAGATGGGCTGGATGAAATAGAGACGTGGCTGCCTGCCACCCGCTTGCAACGCGCGTTGTTCCCCAGCACAGGGGCCGCGGGGATATTTTGGAGCTGTTGTTCCCCGGCGGTGCCAGCTCTGCCTCGCTGCTGTTGTCCCTTCCAGCCTCGCTGCTTGCAATCAGCCAAAGGTGCGGGGCAGGGAGGCCAAGCAGTGTAAATTATTTGGTAATTAGTTTCCTTGCAGCTCAGAACCAATGCTTGGCATTTTCAAGGCATCACAGGACAGCAAGGGGCAGGGTCACGCACGTCTCCGAACACAGACCAGAGCCAGATTTAGAGAATCCCCATTGCGAGAGAAGCTAAAAACTTGGGGTCTGTGTTTTCAAACTATGACTCAGTACCCCCGAAAAGGGGAGGAAACCACATCAGAGACTAAAGCAACGATCACAGGAAGAAGTGGGCAGCTGTGAAGAGCCAGAGCTTTCCGAAGAATCGTTCCTCTCCCCATAACTCGGGGTTGTTGCCTGGCTGGGGAGGCTCCGGGGGGCACAGAGAAAACAAGGTGAGCGGTTTGTTGGTCGCTGCAGGACACTGTGACGCTGCTCTGAGCAAGGGGATGAGCGCGGGGTTGTCTGATTGAGCAGGGAAATGCGCACTGGTGTTGGCAGGGGGATTTCCCATCCCTATCCGGAGGAGCTCGAACTGGCCTGTGAAGTGCAGAAAAGGCTGAATGCCCACAGCCTGGGCGCAGCACTGCACAGCCTGGCTGGGGCCGGGCAGCTTCACCCTGGCGCTGGGCTTGGGGTGAGGTTCGTTAGAGCCGGCTGATAATTGCCTCGTAAAGACGGAATCGAGCAGGGGGAATTTACCTTCAAGGCGCATGAAGGACAAGGTCAAACCAACCTCAGAACGATATCAGACTTTCCAAGACAGAGCTTTGGTGTAAACACTGAGAGGGCTTTGTGGTCTCAAGAAATCAGTTTTGTGGATGCTCAGGGCTGGCAGAAGCTGTTTTCTGCAAAACAGAAAGGTCTGTTCGGTGCAGGGGATGTACAGCGTCAGGACATCTTTCAGGAGTTCAGCTGGGCTCGTGGTTCGTCAGCTGCTTCTCTCTGGGGGAGATTTGGGTGCAGTCAGTGGGGTCTGTCTCACGTGGTTTGGGGTCTCTCTGGGAATGCCCCACTGCCCTGTGTTCGAGAAGTTCGGGGAGAGGGGTCTGACTTGCAGGTAGGGCACAAAATGCGGTGGTCCCAAGGAGGCTCCCAGGGGGTGCCAGGCTCCCTTCCAGTGCTGCACCTCTAGGACAGAGAGAAAACGCTGCAGGGCTGGAGGAGCTGATGGTGACAGCGCTGCCCTTCCTCCGCAGGGGATTCTCCATGTGTGCCGGGTGGGAACCAGCAATACCTGGGGTCGGGTACCCCCACAGTGGCTGGGAGAAGCTGTGCAGATGCAGGAGAACTGGAGACAATAAAGTTGTTTTTAGATAAATTTTTGGTTTTTAGATCAGGTCGGCGTATTTGTACCCTATCGACGCGCAGGGAGCAGCGAGTTGCATTCCTGAATCTCTCTGATAAGTAACAATACCTCGTGCTTCGTAGATGTTCAAAAGAAAACTGTTATTTGTCTGAAGATCTTGTCCCACTTTGCCAAGTCTCTTCATTCTGCTTTTTCTGAGTCACAAAGTGAGAGGGGAGGTCAGGCCACCCGCGCTAGTGCTGGAGAGCATCCCTGGCCGGCTTCACCCAGCGGTGTGCTTGTGTTTGCATTTGCTGTGATAAATCCCCTGATGAGGTCCCATCGGCAAAGTGAACAGAATGGACACATCATGAGGTTAAAATAGATATTCGCAGCCATAAAGTCTTTGCTACCTGGGAGGAAATTGGGTCCTGGCCCTTTCCCAGGCGTGCGGCTCCTGTTGCTGGCTGCAGGGCTGGAAGGAGCACCCGCTTTCTGCATCTCCGCTGGCACAGCAAAGTGATGCATCTCCCCCGGGAGTGTGAGGTGTGTGCTGCAGTGGGGAGGAGGCACCGATGGCCACCACGGGCGCGGGGCAGAGCAGCAGCGTGGAGCAGGCTCCCAGCTCCTTTCCCTGCCAGGCTGTGCCCATCCCCGTCCTGAGCTGCATTGGGGCACCTCGGGTCTGTGATGGTTTTGCCTCTCTGCTGGGAGATTATTCTAAAGGTGCATTTTATCCTCTGCAGGCTGCTGGCGTATGCACACGCATGCAGCAGGCGTTCGCTGGAGCTGGCAAGCTGGAAAAATAACAGTGTCCTCAGGGAACAGATATACTCCCTTGTCGGTACCTTCCTTTCCTCTGCTGGCAGTTTCTCTGCACATATCACAGCTTTCAGGCTGCTGCCCCTGAGAGCCAGAGAGAAAGATAAAACATTCTCATCACAGCGATGTTATTTTTCTTTCAAAGTTCTCTTGTGCTTTCATAGATGGTTGTTGATACCGAGAGCTGTAGATGTCACAGAACTGGGTGTATGGATAGAGACACACGGCTGAGCGTGACAGCTGGGTGCCTGTCTCTTTTTCATTTCAAAATCTGATCCCTCTCCCCTGCCATCGGTTTGATTTCGTGCCCCTTCTGACCCCTTTCTCGGTGGGGCTGGGAGCTCTGCAGAGTTTGAGGGGCTCCACTCCCAGTGAGCTTGCCCGGTCTCAGCCTGCAGCCGTGAACAGCAAAATCGACGCTGGTGAAAATCCCCCGATTAGAGATGTCAGCACGTGGCGAGTCTTGGGGACCGAGCTGCAAAGGCTTTGCTCCCTGGCACTGCGGGGTCATGGGTTGGGGTTGGCACGCTGACACCGCAGGGCAGCGGGGAATGGCAATGAGAGACCCCCGCTGGGATCCAGCTCCGCTCCTGAGCAACCCCAGCTCAACGTTCCTGGCGTAAATCAGGAACAATGGGGTTTAATTTGGTTGCTGTGAGTGTATTCTTATGCTCGGTGCAAGCACAAATGACGGCACCGAACCCAAGAGGAGGGATTCTCGGCTCAGCATCCCCAGAGGAAGGCAGGGCAGAGCGGCTGGTGGACCCGCGTGGCCGCCCACCACGAGGGCTCGTGGACTGGTCTGTACTGGGCTCTCTCCGGACCGTGCCGTGGTTCTTTCTGCAGCTCCAACAGCATCAAAGAATTTCCTGCTGCAAGGCTGGAGAAGCAGAATTACTGCACATACAGCCGGAGCGGATGGGGCTCAGCACCCTCCCTCGTTTCATGTTTAATTAGCTGGTGCGGGAAGGATGGATCGGATAGAACAAGGAGGCAGGAGGGAGAAGGAAGGTTAATCTATCCTCTAGCCTTGCTGTTCCTTCTTGCTTGTGATCTTGTGAAGCAAGGAGATGATGTGTCCTTTGAAGTGCAAAGTACTCCCTGTCCTTCTTCCCAAAGTGGGCTCACTCCTCCTCCTCCTCCCCCAGCCTTGGTCCAGCTGCTTTCTGCAAAGTGCTGCTGATGGAGCCCTCCTTAGGGGGTGCAGGCGGGGCAGGATTTCGGGGCTGGCTTTTCTGAGCACCCTCAAAGCCACCCGCCTGCTCGGACAGTTCTGAAATATTGGGGTGCTGCCTAGATTTTGCTTTGGGAGTTTGGGGTTCCTGAAGCAAGGAGGATGCGTTGGGGCTGGGAGGGCGCAGGGCAGGATGCTGTGCGGGGGACAGGAGGGTGCCGGGCAGGGTGCTGTGGGGAGGACAGGAGGGCGCAGGGCAGGGTGCTGTGCGGGGGACAGGAGGGCGCAGGGCAGGATGCTGTGCGGGGGACAGGAGGGCGCAGGGCAGGATGCTGTGCGGGGGACAGGAGGGCGCAGGGCAGGATGCTGTGTGGGAGGCAGGATGCTGTGCCACTGGTGCTGGGAAGCTGCGGTGTTACTTGGGGTCTCACCGGGATCTCAGGACTCACAAGTAGCAGTGTGATATCCCGAGCTGGTATTTGTAAGGAGAGCGGGCTGGGCTCTCTGGTCCTCGATCGCTCTGTTCAGTTTTTCAGTAAATCGTTCAGAGCAGCACCTGGGGGTGTGGGGAACAGCGGGCTGGCGTGGCGTGGCGTGCCGAACAGCCCTTCCCAGGACCCGTGTTCTCCCCAGGTCACAGTAATTGAATTGTTTTAATATTAATATCTTCTCTGGAGCTCTGCTGATGGGAGAGAGGGAGAGATGTTTCTTCCAAAATAGTCTTAAGCTAATGCAGAAAGTATGAATAAATCTCTCAGAGATTATAGCCCCTGGAAAGCTCCTGCGAATATCAGAAAGACATCCCTACTGCTATGGGATGTTTGATTGAATTACAAATTTGAAGCAACTCCAAAGCAAAACTGATTAAGCCTTTTCTTTTTCACTCTCTTGTTGTAGTTTTTAAAAGCGCCGAAGCTCTTTAATAATTAGAAACCCGCCCGTCCTGTCTGTGAGCACTTCTGATGGGCGTTGTGGCCACATAGACGGTCGTGCACCAAAGCAGAGAACTTGCAAAGCACAAGCCTGTTCCTAGGAGCGTTATTGCTCCTTATCTCCGAGGGAGACCGCCGTTGGTGTGACAGGGGGATCACCCGCAGGATTGCAGAAGGCAGCGGGACCAGGAGGTGATGTCCGGCGGATGAGCCCGTGGGTGCTGCAGGGGGTGACGGCTGATGGAGGTGAAACGGGGATGGCCTCTTGTGTAGCTCCTGGAAACCGTGTTTTTCTTGGCTGGTGTGGAAATAGCAAAGCCCCCGTTCCCCAGGCACAAAGCTCACAGGGGGCAGAGGAGGGTCCGGCGGGGCTGGCTCGGCTCTTCCCGTCGGATGTGCGTGAGCCGTACCCGCGCCCACGGCGACGGCGGTGTTTGATGAACATTGTCGCTGTGCTGCTGTTATCTGAGGCGTTGCTTTTTAAAACATTGCTGGTGTACAGACACTATAGAAATCACCTTATTCAGTTCTCTTCTATTATACCAGAGAGGAAAAAAGAAAAAAAAAAAAGGAAAAGCACTGTACCACAGAAGCTTCACATCTCTTGCAGGGCTGTCTGTACGGAGAAGACAGCTGTGGTCTTTACCAGCCCTTGACAAGTGATTTTTCTAACAATCAGATGGGAGAACATGCTCTGTTAGGCTTATAATTGATAATATACCACTGTTGAAATACGCCTGTCAGTTCTGCAGGTAGATAAAATGATATCATTGGTATTTCATAACGGTTTTCACAGGCGGCAACTGAAACCGCGTCCTCCCCCTGGCAGATGAAAGGTTAGAGAGGAAGATGTGTCGGCAGGATCCCGTGTTCTGCCTCGGCACGGGGAGAGGAGGGGAGCCCGCTGCAGCCCCCGTCCCGGGCTGGGCTCCGTGCGTTCGGCCGGTCCCACGCCTCTGGAACCTCTCCCCCAGCCCCAGAGACCCTGCGCTGGGAACGCAGCTGGGTGTGAACGCGGCTGTGTCGCAGAGGGGTTAGGGGAATTCAAATGACCTAACCCAAATCCGAGTTTTTAAGCAGAGAAGGCAGTGAGGTGTTGGATGTGTACGTGCTGGTACTGGAGAGAGAACAGGTTTGATAGAGCAGAGATTGGGAACGGCGTGTGGTACGGGAGAGATGGAGAAGGGGACCGCAGGGGTTATCGGCAGGGCTTTGGTGCGTCTAGTTGTAAAAGGAAAAAAGCAGCTCTGGAAGCAAAAGGAGGAATTTATCCTCTGTTTGTTTGCTGCTGTCCAGGTGGAAGCGGCAGGTGAGGCACGAGGCGGGGACCTGGCAGGGCTCCCGGCTCCTCTGCAGCCTGGGCTCCGGGAAGGATGCAGCAGCCTCTGCTTTCTCCGTCCTCCCCTCTCTCTCCCTCTCTTCTCCCTTTTTTCTTTCTTTCTTTCTTCCATGGTACTCGACTCCATTGACACCCCTTTTACTGTGCCCCATCAACCGTGCCCGCCCCAGCAGGTGCTCAGCACCACCAGCCCCGCTCTGCCCCCGGTGAAACCGGCTGTGGGCTGGTCTGGACAGAGGGTCCTTCACCCCGTCCTCATCTATTTGAGCCCCCAGTTAGCACCTTGCACCAAGACACCGGCGCCTGCCCGGCATTAGCACTCTGCACTGTGACCTCTGCACGTTCGTTAGCGTCATTGACCAACATTTGCAGTCAAATTAAAGGCGTGCAGCTAATAGCGAGCTCCGAATTCTCTTCAGGGTTGGCTGCACCGAGTAAAATTAAAGTTCCCGACATCCCCGTTCCCCTTCCCCTGGACTAATTAGCCTCCTCAGCTCTTAGAGGTTGACATTTAAAATCGACTCGGCTAAAATGAGTGTTTTTGTAACGGGGTCTTCGGTGCTGATCGCAGGAACACGGAGAAGAAAAAAAAAACCTGCATTCAGGGGCAGCCAGGGATGATGCTGTGGAGGAGCGGGTGGCCCTGCTTCTGCCCCACGCACGTGCTAAACCTGGGGAAGGGGCCGTGAAGGTCCCTTGAATTGATGCATTATAAAGGATTTTTTTTTTTCTGACCTCCCTAGTGAAGGTCCCTTCGTGAGAGATTCTCCCTTCAGGACACAGTAAATTCTGGGCTGTCTGCAGATCCACAGCTGACGTTTGTGACTCGACTTGCTCTGCCGAGTAAATGCAGAGTGTAAAGACGGGGGTTTTAGCAGCGCTGTGTGACCAGGCTCTTAAACCCCCAATTTCCTGGCTTTTGATGGGTTTGAATCAGGATGGGTCTAATAATAATGATGGTTGGTACTTACGCCACTTTATCTTAAAAGCACTGTACAAACATTAATTAATTATAGACACAGAGAGTGTCTGCAAATGTATAGCTGCAGATGCTGGCGGCTTCAGAGCCTCGCAGCGTGCGAGAGCATCTGCTGCACCCCTCCGCGGGCAGAGCGGCTTCGCTCTGGCGTCACCTGCTGCGGGTGGCAGCTGCAAGGGGGTGGCCCCGAAAGGTGATTAAAGAGCCAACCTGTGCCCCGTGTGTGCCTGCGAACACATCACCGGCACGGCGGGACTGCCAGTGCCCCTCGGGTGCTGGGATGCGGGCTCTGTTCACACCAGTTTATTGACATCTCCCCAGTTAAAGGAGGCTGGCGGTAGGTGATGCTGCAGTGTGGCAGGTGGCTTGGTCCTTTGTGCTTCAGCCTCTGCACGGCAAAGCTGTGAGTGTGATATCTTCCTACATTTCAGTGTAGGAAGATATCCTACAAGGCACGTGCTTCCCGTTCCTGGCTGGAGGGGTGACGAGCTTTGGGGGTTAGCTCCAGGTTTGAGGCGATTTGCTCTGGCTAGGCAGGATGGAGAATGGGTCACCCAGTCCCGCCTGGATTATTGCATCCTCTGGTTGTCTGCGTTACTCTTTTGGGGGATGCTGTGGTCCCTAAAGTTTACAGAGATGAAAGCTGCCCGTCTCCTACTTCTCCAAATCCAAACCAGCGCCCCAGCACTGCGCAGAAGCCTGGCTGCTCGAAGCTACGGCTGCACCAGCCCTCCTCTCCGAAGAGATGCTGCCCAGCTGGGATGCGATGGTGTGTGCTGGGGATGCTCCGGCTCTGCTGGGAGGGTGGCAGCAGCCGCGCAGGAAGGCAGGCGGTGTCCTCACTGCCTTTCCCCATCTCTGACCACATGCTGGACATGCACAAGGTCCCAGTTTCCTTGGAAACGGGTTTTTTCTGCATGTGCTGCGGCAAGTCGGGAAAGTTTGCCTTCATCAGACCCCCACAGTGAAGAGAATAAGCTCCAGACGCGCTGTCCTGGGGACCGCAGCCTGATTGCTGCTGCGTTCCTTATTTACACCCCCTTAAGAAAAGGAAAATGGAAATCTCCCTCCTGCCCGAGGAGATCTCTCCTGGTTCCTCGCGAGCCTCGGCGGTGTCTGGGGGCAGAGGAAATTTGTTCTGTCGCAGACACATCCCTGAGCCCCCCGAAACCACACGTCCCTCTGCAGAGCTGGGGCTGCAGACGCTGCTCCCCGCCCCGTGGCAAACTGGGTGGCTCAGGGATGTGTCCCCTCGCTTTGTGTCGGGGAAGTCACAGCAGAGACCCCAGGACGTGCCCTGGGGCAGCTTTTTTCTGGCTGATTCATCACTGCTGGGCGAGTGCTGCAATGAACCAGCCAGAGTTCAAGGGGCTGTTTATTGCGGAAATGGGCAAAAAAAAAAAAAGCCAAACTCCAAACCCAGTTTATTCATTTGCTGAGAAGTATTTCCATCAAAATTTTGAATTTGGAGAGAGGGAAAAACCATGAAAAAAGGTCAAATGTTTCTAATGAGGGTTTTTTTCCTCCTGTTATTCAACCAGGATTTGCCAAACTAACCCAGTGATCAAAGCCTCGAGGTTGGATCCGAAGAGGGTGGGCACGCGTCCTGAGCGTGTTTGCCGCTCTCCCGGGCTGTGTGTGATTGCCTCTGCTGCTGAAGTCATGTTGGAATTTGAGAGTGAAATTTAATTCGATTATTTTTACAGCTAGAAAGCAATGAAGAATGAATAAATACTCTTTGCTGAACATTTCACTTGAAAAATACGCTAAAAACCACAGAACTAACGATAAGCGATTGGGGCTGCGGGGTTTGGTTCATCGTTCTTTCCCAGGCTATACTGGTATGATTTTGCAAACTGAGGAATGTCATAAAATGTCCCAGTCGTTTTGCTGTCGTAATGATCCGAGACAGACGCCGTACAGACGCGGCCGTTCTGGTACACGGGTGCGCTGTTCCCGCGCGGAGCCGTGCCGGTGTGCCCGGGTCTGTGCCGTGGGACCGAGCATCCTCCAGCGCCGCGGACGCGCAGCTGGGGGTGGGGTTGGTGGAGCTGTCGCAGCGTTGACCAGGGAGGTGGTTTGGATGCCAGCTTGTATTTGCATGTTAATGCCGGGCGTTAATTACCTGGGTGTGTTTGGAACCCGCTCGCTGTGACTCTGTAAATATTTGTGACAAAATTCGACATCCGCAAAAATCTCTTGGTTCTTGGAAATTCAGACCTCGTTCGCCAAGACTTGCTGTGGGTTTGCTGAAGGCAACGGGAGCCCTTCCAATGATCGCCTCGGTTCTCTGGCTGCCCGCTGCTCGTGGGCTTATTTTGAAGAGAATCCGCTCCCTTTTCTGAGCAAATATGGATGCAGGTTATGGAAATGATGCTCAGCCAGCTCTGTTGGTCTCAGTGTCAATCCCAGGAGAGATCAGCATTTTGCTTTAACATCTTTGAGCAGCTCAAACAGAGGGACGGATAAAGAGAAATGTTTGCACAATCTCTTTGCAAATCAAACCTTTAACGCCGTGCGTTGCTTGGGAGAGGCGCAGAGGAAAGATAATCCCACATTTTGACTTTGAGCTTGCGAGGCAGAGCTGTCCTTCAGTGGAAAATCCTGCGACGGAACTGGAGGATCTGGAGTCCCGAGACATCAAAACAAATCACACCGCGATGTTTTCCTCAGCCTGCCTCCGGGAGGTTTCCTCTCGTGCCAGGCGCACGCAGAGTGTGAGCGTTTGGATGTTCCCCTAATCCGGGGGTTTACGGAGCGCTCGGCGGCACACACCGCGGTGGCTCATGGCTGCAGCGCCGTGCCTCGGGTGCAGAGCCATCCATCGCTGCCTGCCACGGCCCCGCGCCTCTGGCACCCCAACACTGATGCTTGTGCAAAGCCACCGCTTTGGGTGGTTGTTCCTGCGGGTCTTCAGGGTCTTCTGCCCGATGCAGAAGCTTTGGGGCCATGGGTACCTCCAGGTCTGGGCTCGGCACATCTCCTGCTGGATAGAAAAGGGAAGAACGTGCCAGGGGACCCAGGAGCAACCCAGCCTCATCCACGCACATCGGTCCTGGCATTTCACATCTTCCTCTTTGCAAAACTACTGATTCCTCGACGTCTTTAAATTCCCCAAATATCCGTAAATTTGACACACAGGCCCCTTCCTAACGCTTAGGAACGCTGCTGTCTTGTGCCGGAGGCTGATTCCGCGGGTAGTGAATAAATTCTGGGTTTTATGGGTTTGGATGGAGGTTTCAAGGTGTAGAGGTGCCGCTCGGTGTCTTTAGGACCTTAAACGCCTCCACGGAGCTGGTGTTTGGTAACCGGCCAGGGAGCTTCACCCAGCAGGTGCCTTGTGCCAGCCCATGGTGCAGGAGCCGGCGGAACGCGCGCTCGTTATCTCCGCCTTGCTCAGAAAGGATATTGTGATTTTAATAACTTCTTGGATCCGTTTTTTTCCCTGGTAGCTCTTGTTGCCTTGGATACAGGCTCTGGAGAGGCTCAGCCCTGCTAAAGATGGTAGATCATTTAAATGGAATAGGAGATGAGGTGCGGATTTGCAAACTGCGTTTGCTCTCGTGGAGAGCTGCTGGGAGTGCTCCAGCAACGCGGAGCTTCCTCGGGATGCGCCGGTTTGTTAGAAAAGGCATTATTCATGGGAACGTGACACCAAAACTTCTTTTGGGATGATTGCACGAGGCTAGATGCTAGTGTGTCGCGGTCCCAGTCCGGAAGACCAGAGCTCCGAGGCTCTGGCAGGTGGCATTGCACCGGTCCCCAGGGATGCCCAGGAGCAGAGCTGGACCTGGGACCTCGGCACCGTTAGTACGGGGCTTCGAGGACCCCCTTCTGCTGCCATCCTCTTCCTCACCACTGCCTCTGTCTCCCCTCTGGGCTTCCCCGGGACCTGCAGGGTGGGTTGGAGGCTTGTCCCCTTTTCTGTGCGTGTCCGTGGCGCTCCAGTTCCCCTGGGTGTTTCCGTTCAAGGTGTGGTTCCCATTTCTAGCATCCCCTTCTTCGCCTTCTCCCAGCCAGCTCACGGTGCAGCTCATCTGCAGGCGAGCTTTCCGAATCGGGGAAATTCTCATTTCATGCCGAGAGGTTGCCCACCCCTAAAGGTCACCCAAGCTATTAAAGAAAAGCCCTCGTGCCCAGGGCTCGGGACGGCTGTTTGGGCTTGCTGTGGGCAGGTTTCACTGCTGTAGTTTGTGATTTATGCACTTTGAAAGTCTTGCGCCGTGCTGCAGAAATCCCGCTCGCGGTGCCTGTTGTAATCAAGCAGGTCCTGATGCACCTTCTCGTTTTAATGACCCTGGGGTGTCCAGGCCCACCCTGATGGTAAACAAACTAAATTAATTGCTTTTGCTTCCTGGTCCTCATCAGAAACAGGTCTGGATGTGCCTGACAAATCGTTGGGGTCGTTTGGTCACGTACAGGTACAGAGGCTGGGAGATAAGGAGCTGCGAAGGGAATTATGACCCTAATTTTGATTTTGATTGATTAATTAGGGGCTTGGTACCCTGGGCGAGGATGTCTGTAGCAGAAATGTTTTGACCCCCAGAATGACCAACAAAAGCCCAGCGAGTCCCCCCCGGCACACTCGCCTCCCCCGCTGGGTCCCCCCCCAGCAGGTCGGGTGTTTCACCAGTTTCTGCTGTTCTGCAGCGTTAGAAAAGCTCCGAGACGTGGCAGCAACCCTGGGCTGAGCCTCAGCCCCACAGCCAACACCGGCCCCGCACAGCAAACCCCCGGGAGCGCGGCCGGGACAGCGGGATGGGGTGGGACGCGGGGGCAGCTCTCGTGGCCGGGGTCCTCCCCCTGCGAGCTGAGGATGCTGTTGGGTGTCAGCGTGTGGGCAGGAGCAGGAGAGCCGCGTTTGCCTGGGCTAGCCTGGAGCTTCGGCTCTGTTGCCGTGGGTGCAGAGCCAGGGAGCTCCGGCCGTTGCATCCCAGCTGGTTTCCCCAGTTTCTGCCCCTGTGCTGGGTTGAGGTGCTGTCGGTGCCCATCCCTGCCGGCCGCAGCCCGTGGGAAGGGCTCCTGCCGTCCCCAGAGACCTCGGGAGCTTCGCTGTTGGTGCTGCCGTGGGAAGAGGGCAGCAGGGTCCAGGAAAGGAAGGGGGAACATTTACGAAGTAGCAGCAGAAAAAAAGGATTAAAAAAAAAAATCTTTTTTCTTTGCTTAAAAAGAAATCTCAGCCTTCCTGGAGAGAAGAAGAGGAGGGAGGTAGATGCGCCGCACAAAGAGAAGAAAAAGTGCAGAGAAACCACAAGGTGTTTAAAAGCTCACACGGGAAACCAAACCCGCTTTGATATCCCCTCTCGTTGGAAGCGTTTGAGGCCGGAATAACGCTGCCGTGATTTATCACACAAAGGGATGAGACAGCGAGCGGATCCGAGAGATCCTTTCTGATTCTTAGGACAAAAAAAAAAAAAAAAAAAA
>WKFP01013709.1:46808-178070 GCA_011057875.1 Pterocles orientalis
AAACAAAATGAAAAATGAAAAAGCAATAATATGAAAATGAAAATGAAAAAAATAAAAATAAGGCAAATGCAAATTTAAATTAAAATAAAAATTAAAAAAAGAAATAAAAATAAATGAAAATTAAAATAAAATAGAAATTAAAAAGAAAACTAAATGAAAATGAAAATAAAATGAAAATAAAAATTTAACATTAAAATGAAATATAAAGTAAAAATTACAATAAAAATACGTAAAATGAAAACACAACCAACCTGAAAATAAAATGAAACATGAAAACCAAGAACAAAACCCAATGGGATGTGTGCTGGTGCCGGTGGCAGAGCACGGCTGGAGCGGAGCTGAGCGCAGGCTGATGGAGGGCTTGTGGGGAGCCTCTCCCCAGTGTTTGCTGCCAGTGTGCCGAAACCGGCGTGAGCGTGGTGACAGCGATGAAATGAGCTTGACACCTCTGCTGTGGGTGGGCCGGGACAGGGGAGGATGGCCACCTCCAGCCCTGGTTTTGCCGTGATGGGTGGTGTCCCCCACCTGGTGGCACCCACCTGTGTGCCAGCCCCGACCTAGGCACTGGAGCTGGGCTGGGGACACTCCTGCACATGGGTCTTTCTTGACCATCTTTCCCCATATACACCTGGGTTGGGTCCATCTCCTCTTGTCCCCAGCCTAGGGTAAATCCACCACAGCTCCAAGTTGATGCCAGTGTCCTCCAGATGGCCCTGCTTGGTCCCCAAGGAGATGAAGGGCACCCAAAAATAACTGGAACTATTCGAGCTCCATCTCCCAAGGTTTCCTGGCCAACTGCCAAAACCTGGGACCCCCTCAGGACCCCCATCTCTGCCTCATCCACCACCCATTGCGAGATGGCACCAACCAACGGGATGTGGGGATGCCCAACCCTCCAGCCATGCTGGGAAAGTAACAACGATCCCTGTGTCCCTGCCAGATTGGATCCCACCACCAGCAAGATGGCACCAGTGGTGAAGGAACAGGGATGGCCAAGTCCAGGACTGGAGAGAGGCTCCAACAATTCCCACCCACTTGGGGTCAAACAGTCCAAATTCATGTTTCTTCTATCTGCCATGACCAAAAACCACCTTGGGAGCTGGGGATCAAGCTGGCTCCCCTTCCAACATGGGTTTTATTTGGATCCAAATCTACTTGAGAAGCCAGAAGAGCAAGAAGAGTTTCTAGTGGGAGGTGTCCCTGCCCATGGCAGGGGGGTTAGAACTACATGATCTTTAAGGTCCTTTCCAACTCAAACCATTCTATGATTCTATGAAGAATCATCTGGAGATGGACACGGTGATGGTGAAATCACAAAATCATAGAATGATTTGGGTTGGAAGGGACCTCTAAAGGTGTCCTTGGAGGCCAAGAGAAGTCCTGGGACCTCTCGCTGATGGTCACCCCCAGTGGAGGTGGCGCTGAACCTGCAGCAAAGGTGTCAAAGCTCATTTAATGGTGGGTCTCATGCTGGATTTCCATATGCCAGGGAGGAAAGGATGGCGGTAAAGGCACCATCGTGCTTGCTGCACTTTCAGGAGGGCTGTTGGGTGAGTTCCTCACCCACGTTTCAACAAGTAGACTCATGAATGAGAAGGGGAAAGGAACCCAAGAATAATTAAATAAATGAGTTGCAACATCATCAGGGGCAAAAGGCACCAGGCAGCGGTTTCTCTCTTACCTTTAGTGTCATTCACTGGATCCATGTGCCTGTAAATATATCCTTCTAGGTAGGAATGAAATTTGGGAGTTGGTGGGAAAAAGGCCAAACAAATGGCCATGAGCTCCCAGCCCCGGGCCAGGCTCTCGTAACGGAAGTTCTCAGTGGTCTGCCGGCACAGCTGGATGTAGAGCTCATCTCTGAGACCCTGCATGCTCCAGCCTTTGGTGGCGATCTCCAAAGCCACGTTGAGCTGGTCTGTCTTGGCCCGCCGGTCCCCCATGTACATCTGAATCAGTTTAAATATCTCGCACGCTTCCTTCTTTACATTGCGATCATTGGTCATGATCATGGGTTTCTTGATGGACTCGCTGCTCCAGGCTAGCATGTTGGCAATGGACACCTTCCTGCGGAAGAGCCCTTGGGTGTGCTTGTTGAAGTGTTTGGAGGCCCAATTCTCAATGTCCGTCTCTGAGGAGGGCTTCCGGAGGTTGAAGGTTGGGAAGACACAGCTGGCGCTGGGCATCATGTTCCTGGTCTGTCTGCTGTTCTCGAACTGGGCACAGGCACCGAGATCCTCCGACTAGGAGACAACAGCCAGACAGGTCAATATTACCAACAGCATGGCTGCACTGCCAAGCCAACCAACCAACCAACCGATCAACCAACCGATCAACCAACCAACCAACCAACCAACCGATTGACCAACCAACCAACCGAGCGATCAATCAACCAACCAACCGACCAATCAAATGAACAAACTAAATAACAACTAACCAACTGATCAATCAACCAACCAACCAACCAATCAACCAATCAACCAACAAAACAGCCAATCAACTGAACAAATAATCAACAAACCAACAAACCAACCAATGAACCGATCAACCAACCAACAAACCAACAATTGACCGACTGACTGACCAAGAGACAAACCAAACAACCAAGAGACAAGCCAACCAATCAACCAACCACCAAACCAACCAACCACCAAATCAATCAACCAACCAATAAACCAACCACCAAACCAACCAACCCCCAACAAACCACCAACCAATCAAATAAGCAATAAACCAACCAACCAATAAACCAACAAAACAACCACCAACCAACCAACTGATCAATCAATCAACCAACAAACCACCCAACCATTGCAGCATTAAGAGGTCACTCCACACTCACACCAAAAGCTGTGTCAACTCCAAGGAGCTGCTCCTCAATCTCATCATGGGCAAGTGGAGCCAGACTGGTGCCAGTGGCCAAGGCGGGATGTTGCACCGACTGCCATCAGGAGGGAGGGGACCAGTGGGGATAAGTGAAGCCACCCAAAAGCAGATGTGCCGGACTCCCTTTGTGCCTGGCACTCTAGTTGCTCAGGCTTTGTGGTCATGGACAGAAGAAGCTGGTGGCTACCAAAAACGTGGGGGAAGCAAAGGGTAAGAGGCTTCAGGCTCCACCAGTCCTTTGCCCACACTTGGGAGGGGACACACTCACCTGTAACCAGCCCCCCACATGACCCCCTCTCCCCAAAGTCACGTTCAAGCAAAGGACCATCTTGGCATGGTTCTCCAGTGGCCACACACCCAGGAGGAGACTGGTGGCTCCTCCAAACCCTGATCCAAATGGATGTTGGTTCTTCCTGTCCCACGTGCAGAGGGACAGAAGCTGCCCAGGATCTAACCTCACCTGCAGAGCACCCAGCCAGGTACGACCCCTGCAGAGCAAAGGGTAGAGAAGGACACACCACATTGTCCAGAGGTGACATTGTCGTCCCCACCATGTGCAGGGGAAGTTGGTTGGTGGCCTCAAGTGGGAACTGTGCGTGAGGCTGGGCTTTAGATGAGGAGCAGAAGAAGAAAAGCAGAAGGAAGATACAAAGTGGAAAGAGTCAGGGCCAGGTTGAGGTGGCAAGTCCAGGAGGAGACAAGGAAGCCACGCAAAGAGCCACCAGAGATTCTGGTGGATGACTGAGCCTCTGCTTCTTCAAACAAGTTTCTTGTCTTCTCACTCAACAGCTCATCCCTTCCTAGCGTTGAGGTCATCTCCTTCCATTGACGTTGCTCAGAGCCCATCTTGCACAATGATGACGATGTCAGAGACCTGGCCATGGGGACATGGGAGCTTCACCCTTCGAGGGACCCAGCCCTGCCACTCCTATGGATGCCACATCACCCAAAAGGTCCTTCTGTGTCCTCCAACCTGCTGGTCAGCTGAAGGTGTGTGGGGCTTTCTGGGTGGAAGGAGATGCAGAATTTGCTCTAAGGCTTCTTGCTGAGCAGCCATCGCTGTGGTCACTCTTCCAAAAAACTGGTCCATGAGCTGGGCCACCACCAAGGTGTTCATCCAGGGCACCCAGGGAGAAGAAGGGCCATGTTGGTATCAAAGCATCAAAATGTGATGGGTCCTCTGCTGCTACATCTAATATAAAATTAGCTTCAGCCCTAATTATAGAATCATAGAATCACGTTTTCTGCTCTGTTTCTGACACATCTTGCTCTCACGGACAACGTGATGACCCTCTACACAAAGCTCCCTGCCAGGGCTGGCTGCAGGTCAGGGAGAGGCAAGGGGCTTCCACTTCAGCCAAGGTTGAAGGCTCCCCAGTTGATGAGGGTGTAAGAAACGGAATTAAAACCATGTGACAATCTTAGATGTGTGGTTTGGGTTGGAAGGGACCTTAAAGATCACCTGGTTCCAACCCACTGCCATGGGCAGGGACACCTCCTACTAGACCAGGTTGCTCAAAGCCTCATCCAGCCTGGCCTTGAACCTCTCCAGGGAGGTTCTCTGGGCAACCTGGGCCAGGGTCTCACTTCCTCATCATAAATAAGTTCTTCAGGAGGAGAGTCCCACCACGCCCCATGCTCCATGCAGAAGGTGCAGGATCACTAATGGTGGCAGCTATTCCTCCTGGCCAACATGAGCATCCAAAGCGGGTTTGGAGCTCGCCTGGTTTTGGGTCTGAACCACATTGTGCAGCACCAAGTGCTTGGGGATGCTGTCAAGTTTCTTCTACTGCCTTTGAATGTGATACCCCACTGGTTTCCATACATGTCCCCAAATAAGCATTTTTTCAGACCATTTGCTGTTTCCCAGGTCCATGGCCAAGGTCTCTTCCCTTCTTGATGTTACCGAGCTCCATCTTCCCAGCAGTTTTCCAAGTCAGATTGCTCTCATCAGGTTCACCATCCCCACACGTAGTGTCACCATCAAGTTTTGAAAAGCCATCTGAGCCTTTCCTAGCATCCTTACGTCAACCCTTGATGCATTCAAAAGCAAATCAAGTGGTCCTCATCTAGCAACCCTTGTCCTCACTTCCCCACCTCCACAGCCCATCTCTGGGCTTCTCTGGCCATTGGGACATGAGCAGCATCACTGTCCTTGCCCTGAGCAGGACAGTAAAGGTCAGAGGGACAGATTTTGGGTGTTGGATGCTGGAGAGGAAAGGACATGAGACCTGAAAGCCAGTAGCCAGGAGCTACTGGTGGGAAATGTCTGATGGGCTGGGAGATGGACATGCAATGAGCTAGCTCGAGCAGGTCCAAGTCAAAATCCATGGTGGGCTATCAGCAACAGGAGGGCTACACCATCAGAGGAATGGTCTATGGTAGCTCCAGGAGCATCTCTGGGATGGGAGCATGGGACAGGAAAGGTCTCCAGGATGGGGACAGCTCAGTCCCAGAGGGGCGACAGGCAGCTCAGAGCCCTGGGAAGCAGATCCTTGAAAGTTGGTGTGCTTGTGGCTGTTTCATCCCAAGGTTTTGAGGGACAACTTGCTAAGGAGCAACTTCTTTGAGGGACCAGCTTTCTAAGGACCAACTTAGAGGGGCCAGCTTTCTATGAACCAGCTTGGAGGGACAAGATTGCTAAGGACAAACTTTGAGGGACCAGCTTGCCAAGGAGCAACTTCTTTGGGGGACCAGCTTGCTAAGGATCAATTTTGAGGGACCAGCTTGCTACGAAGCAAAACCTTTGAGGGATCAGATTTCTAAGGACCAACTTTGAGGAACCATCTTGCTAAGGACCAAATCTGAGGGACCAGCTTGCTTAGGATCAATTTCTTTGAGGGACCACCTTGCTAAGGACCAACTTGGAGGACTACCTTGCTACAGAGCAACTTCTTTGAGGAACCAGCTTGCTAAGGACCACATCTGCGGGTCCAGCTTGCCAAGGACCAACTTTGAGGGACCAGCTTGTTAAGGACCAAATTCTTTGAGTGACCAGCTTTCTAAGTACCAGCTTTGAGGGACTAGCTCCTTTGGTCCTTTGAGGGACCAAACTCCTGCTGTAACTGGAAATTGCCTCGAAGTTACTGGTGGGTCTGGCGATGGGTCAAGACCCCAACTCAGACATGGCGTTGCCTGTTCTTGGTCACCATGAAAGCCCAAGCCCAAGGATGGGAGTTTGGGGCTCTCCTGGGAGCTGGGTGGGTGCTCGGTGTCCAGGGGCTCCCACCCAGCAGCAGCCAAAGAGAGGAGAAGCAGCGCCTGAAGCCATGGTGCAGGGCTGAGGCCACCAAGGTGAAGAGGTGCCCATGCCAGCACTCAACAGGTCCAGGATTGCCCGGGGACCATCCTGCTGGATCTGCAGCAGAGGCAGAAATTTAAACCAGCTCCAAGAAGGAGTTTTAACCAGGAGGGCAGTGGGGACACCGCATTGCCATGCGGTTTGGTCTACCCAACCTGGCACAGCACCCGAGGAGACGCCATCAGTTGGTGAGGGTTGGTGGCATGGGACATGCCGTGAAGCTCCCCCAAATGCTGAGGGCATCCCTGAGGACGTTACCTGAGACGGATGCAAGTAGGGCTCGGGGGAGGCCAGGTTGGTCTGGACGGAGACACTCTTCTCCAACAGGATCTGGGGGAAGCCCAGCTTCTCGAAGGTGTTCCTCTTCCAGTGCTTGTTCTCCTGCTGCGCCAACGCTTCGTCCTCGCTGAAGGCTCGCACCACCGGACCTGGCATGGGTAATGGGAGAGCACCATCGCTCTCGTAGCCTGAACCATCTTTTTGGGAATCCCAGCTGCTCCGTTGCTTCATGTGGTAGTGGGCTTGTTGGGCTTCCCAAGCCAAGCGTGCCTGTGCCAGGAATGGCTCCGGAAAGCCCCGCGCCGCCTCCGCCTCCACTGCCTTGCTCTCTGTACGGTTCATTGGTGACCGGTTGGGTCCCTGAGTGGATCGTTCCTCGCTCAGCATCTGCTCACCCAACACCTCCCGGTCCCCCGAGCCGTCCGTGGAGGAAGCGTTGGGGTCGTGGGACGAGGAAGGCTTTCGGCTTTTCCTCTTTCTGGTGGAAGGCGAGTAACCGGTGGAGGATAAAGTGTCCTGTTGGCTAGACCACGACATGGAGTCCTCACCCTGGGCCACTTGGCCACCTGTTGGGCCAGAGCAGAAGTCAGGTCCCTCCATGCTGCTGTAGTCACCTGATTTGATCTCCAAGCGTTGATCACGGACCAGGCAAGGGCTGTGCTGCAGCGAGTAGGAGCCACCAATGGGGTTGGGTGAATATTTATGCCTCAACCCCATCTTCATCTTGGGGCTGGAGCCCGACTGCTCAACGTAGACCAGTTGCCTGACGTACTCCTTGCCGGCAGGGCTGTACTCCAGGCTCATGAACCGGTCGGGACACTTCTGTTTGGTGAGCACCAACTGCTGGTAGGGCGAGTTGGAGCCTTGCTTGGGTGACTGAAGGAAGGGGTGAGGTTTACGGATGGGCGATTTTTGTGGCGAGCCAGCTTTGTAGCTCCCGCTGGCTTCGTACTGCATGTCCACGGGGGGTTCGTCGTAGATGGGAGCTTGGTACTCCATGGGGGGTTCCTCATAGAGGGGAGGCTCGTAGGCGTAGCGGGGTGAGGAGGGCTGTGACTCGCTGGAGTGTTTGCGGTGCTGGGCCTGGAGCGGGGAGCAGAATGAATCCCCCCGGCCAAGCAGCGGCGAGCAGCTGCCCATGTGCTCAGCCCTCTTCAAGAAGGGCGATTGCTTTCTCTCGGGGAAGAAAACAGAGTTGTCGGAGTCGGAGGCAAAGGTCTGGAGGTTGGGAGACTGTTGGCCCCCTGAAGGTCGCCGTGAACGAGTGCCCGGTTGGTTTTCGGGTGTGTAGCCGTTGCCTTGGTGCATGAGGAAGCTGGGCTCGCGGTCAGTCACCTTGATCAGCATCCGTTCCTTAGTGCCGGCGTTCCATCTCAGGGACGATGTCCTGCGGGGAGAAACATGGTGTCACTGTCAGCGAGCGAAGTCCCCTGTGCCCATGGGGGGACAGCCACACCCCATAGCTCTGCCCTAGGACCCCCTAGACCCTCAGCAGCAGACGAGCCCAAAGGATGGACATGCCCAAGCACCCCAAGCCTCTCCCATCAGGTGAAGAGTGTGTTGGGTGATGGAGAGATCAGGACATCGCCACTGTCCCAAACACAGCAGCACCAATCTGCATCCCTCCCTGGCCCCCACGGACCTCAGCAATCCCCCAAGGACACAGAGGCTGGAAAACCAAGCCCCAAAAAGTGATGACTTCCCTTACAGCACATCTCTAGGAGACCAACAGCAATGAAGGAGCAAGCATGGACATCTGCTGGGGACAAGCCTGGGGGTAGACATCCATTTGGAACACTTTCATGGGTGTTTGGGATGCACAGTCCTTGCAGGGAGTGACGACTGAGCCCACCATGGTCCCCACCTGGGACCGGCCCCTTGCTGGGATCTCCCATCCCATGGAGAGGAGATGCCTATGCAGAGCCTCATCTCTCCCACCTCTTCTTGCTTTCCATTCCTCATGGCACCCAGGATTAACCCTTATCACCCCCTCCATCCAGCCCCGAGCCCAGGATTAACACCCTTCTTTGGTTCCCAACTGGAGATGGGTTATGTTAAAAACCAGGAAAATCCAATAATCCTGACCACTGAAGACAAAAACCTTGAAAACACAACCCCGACCTGAACAGAGATGTCCCAGCCCCATGAAACGCAAACATGCCGTTGCTTCGTACCCCGAGATACTTCTGGCAGCACCAAGGTGCAGCACGGATACGCCGGGGCAGGGAGAAGAGGGACAGCTGAGCCAACTGCCTAAACCCACACGACGCATGGACACCTCAGTCTCCAAAGGGATGGAGCACAAGCTGCCCTCCATACCCTTCATCACCCAAAAAACCTCAAGGGCCAGCCCTGGATGGGATGACCAACTGCTGGAGCAGTGGTGGTGTATGTCCATTTCTTCTTCTTGATGCTCAAGCTCGCTGCATCCCTCAGCCACTTTGCAATCCATGCCATGATACCCTGCATGCTTCCACTGAGTGTCAATGTGGAACGTTCTGCAGCATCTTGCTGGAAATTGCCTGGTGGAGCCCGTTTTCATCCATACAACATGCATGGGTCAACAAGCACCAACATGGACCTTCTGAATTCTGAGATGTGAATAATCATCCCTAAATTGACACCCAACAGGCAGCTTCTGCGGTAGTCCTGATGGAAACAGGGGTGGAAGCTCAGCTGGGCAATGCGCCAAGTGCCCCAGGAGCTCACCTGAGCAGGGCTCAGCAGAGACCAACTCATCCACAAGTGAAAAAAATCCTGGAGCCACCAACCAGAGCCAGGAGGAGACCTCCTTCATCATTAATGAAAAGATGAGACCATCTTCTCATTAAGGCATTTGATAGTCCTGGTGGGTAACATCTCCTCTGAATTACGACGTGCACTGCAAAGCTGGGTCTCCCACCACCGATGCTCCAGCAGCATGTCTGCGTATTCTCTGTTTCAACCCTAATTGCAATTTGCACTGAATCAAAGAGTTATATTTTTTCTCTTTATTAATAATTCAGGGGCAGAAATAATTATAATCCCAGGATAATCTTGGTCCTGCAGGATTAACTCCTTGGGACAGGGCTGCGGGGAGCTGTGCAACCTGGGCAAGGCTGGTTGGGCTCCATCTGGGCTGGTTGGGCTCCATCTGGGCTGGTGAAACCTTCCGCTCAGGGTTGTGCAGTGTCCTGGGATGAGCAAGAAAGCTCAAGGAGTGGAGAGTAACTCAACCCTTCTCAAATGAATCCATCTCTCCTGGGGCAGCTCCAAGCTGGCAGATCATCCGCTGTGGAAAAACTGCCCCTCTACAGGAGGGTGGACATCAAGGCTTGGACCAACTCATTACCTCAAGTTACCACCTCCTTGCAAAATAAAGTATCAAATACTCGGACAAGCAAAACTTCAGCCGAGCTCAGGCTTCAGCCTTAGACATGTCTACACTTCTCCAGCCTCAAAGGGAACTGTCACTTTGGGATGTTGCCCACCGCCTTGCCAGCGTGCTGCTGTCAGATGGGGAGTAGGAAAAAACAGTTTCATAACCTCATCATAAACTTGGGCAAGAGGCAGGAAACAAATCTCCCAGATGTAGGTTGTGACGTTGGAGCTGGATAGAGATGCGTCCATCCTGCAGGCACAGCGGGGATGGGATTTCTACCGTGTTCTCCCCAAAATACTGGGTGACCTTTGGGGACCAACTCTTTTGCTGTGCTACATGGAGCCCGTTGGTGGGAAATGTGATGGAACACACCATCTCCAGATCCCCCATCACCAGCTCTGTCACACTGGGCAACCCATCAGCCTTGGCTCTAGTTCTGGTGCCAAAATGTCCCATCTATGTCTTGCCCAACTTCTCACCACTCACTACTTCTGGTGGATCTCATGGATCCTCTTATGCCAAGGTGTAGTATCATATAATCATAGAATGGTTTGGGTTGGAAGGGCCCTTAAAGATTATCAATCTCCAAACCCCGTGCCATGGGCAGGGACACCTTCCACCAGACCAGGTTGCTCAAAGCCTCACCCAACCTGTCCTTGAACACCTCCAGGGAGTTACCACATTAATTAAGAATTAAACCTGCTCCCCTGATTTGTGGGAACATGGTCAAAGGAAGATCTTCTGCACCATGTCCTGAAGGTTGAAGATGGCTCCTTTTTTCTCTGAGATGGCACCTCAGCCTTCTCATGCTGCCTTCCCCACTTCTACCTCCTTAAAACCAAGCTTTGGTTTTCCTCTTTGCCACCCTTGTTGCTCTCCAGTTGTTTCTACCTTGTCCAAAAGATTTCATGGCCACCGGTGGGGGGATTCTGCAATCAGAAGCAGTTCTGCCCATGCACAACCTGGCAAAAGTGGGGTGGCACATGGATCACCCCAACTAGCAGAGGGTTTTCACCCACTAAATCCACGTTTCAGGTTCTTGGGAGATGCCATCCAGGCAGGAGACGCTCAGAAAAAACAAGGTGTTTTTTATAGACATGCTGAAAGCATTGCCTGTCTTGCGGGAGGGATCGGAGCTGGAGTTTGCTGCTGTCTCCAAAGCATGGGGAAGCACATCATGTTATTAATTCCTCTCCAAGTCCCATGCTGGCACAGAAGGTACCAAAGGCACCGTCTGCAGCACGTCTGGGAGCACAGGCTGCTCCCCCAGTTCATTCCTCTCTCTGTTTCTCAGCTATTTTTTCCCAGCCACTTGTCCTTTCTGTCCTTCAGAAAAAGGTGGAGTGAGTCCAATTACTGAGTTTTGCAGAAAAAATGCCCACAAAGCGTCATAAAAATCTCCCCACATGAGGTCCCACCATCTCCCAGCAGCCTGCTCATGACTTGCCCACGATTTTGTCCTCACCACAGGGGATGTGGGGAACAATTTCTTCCTTCCCTTTCTGCCGCAGCCTTTCAAGCTCCTGAGGACTTGAGCCTCCTGCCAGCTTCTTGCTGTTGAAGACCTGCATGAATTTGGGTCCCTCCTCATCCCTCCAGATGGGTTTTTGGATCTCAACCACTCATCAAGCCCTTCCAGACCCCCAAAACTCCCTCCACAAGTGTAGAAACATGCCCTGAACAGTACAAACAGGGTGATGGGGGAAAGCCTTACTGGGTCAGAACCCTCAAGAAATGCTCGGCTACATCACCCATCATCAACAGGCTAAAAATGATAGTGAAGTGAGAAGATAGATCTGCTACGGAGACCACCAAGGACCGATTTCATCCCCCTCCTGCTCCATCATTAATTTTCCATCCCACTTTCCCACCCGTGCCCAGGCGGTGAGTCCAGAGGCAGCCAGCGGGCGAGAAGGGATTACAAACCTACCAGCAATGAATCACCATCCCACTGCCATGTGGACATTAACCAAGGTCTCCTCTTCCTTCATCAATTATCCAACCACAGCGGATGCTCATTTATTTCCACCATGGTTACTAACTGCAGTAATTATATCCTGGGTCACTGGCCTGCTCTTAGTATATTTCACCTCTATGGACATCATTCTGGTTCTGCCACCGAATTAAAGAGCTCAAGGTCCAGTTTTCAGGTGGGAAAGCACAAGGTGCTCTTGCAATGATGGAGATGGTTGTTTAACCCACCCTGTGGTACCCACCACATCCTCATCACCTCCCCTCTGGCTCATGCCACTGGCTAGGACCACAGTTGAGCAGCCACCAAGAGAGATGGAGACTTGCATCTTGAGGACGATGAACTAGAAGGGATGGACAATTGGACCAAGGCTGGGCAGAAACCAGGGAAATCAGAGCTGGAGCGATGTGGTGGAGCTGCTAGACTGGGACACTCCATGGGGCTGTGGGGCACCAGTCCTGGCTTCCTCATGTGCTTTTTGATGCTTTCTTGGCCAAACTGGCATCAGCCAAGAGCTTTTCGGGGAGGAACCGGGCCAGTGTGGATGAGGCAGAACACCAGCCCTGCGATATGCAGGACACATACAAGGTGTGTCCAAAGCCCCCCTGATCCATCAAGGTGACACTGGTGGGACTGCAAAGAGGATGACGGGGATGTGTGGCCGTTCTCCTGGGATGGCAAAGTTCTTTGCAAAAGTGCAAGACATCTCCAAAGCTACGGGAGATCAACCTGATGGTGTTTCCTCCAAAGCTACAGGAGATCAACCTGATGGTGTTTCCTCCAAAGCTATGGGAGATCAACCTGATGGTGTTTCCTCCAAAGCTACAGGAGATCAACCTGATGGTGTTTCCTCCAAAGCTATGGGAGATCAACCTGATGGACCTTCTGTCCAAAGATACAGGAGATCAACCTGATGGTGTTTCTCTCCAAAGTTACGGGACATCAACCTCATGGTGTTTCTTCACCTCTTGAGCTAAACGGAGGGGACACAAGCACCTGAGCAAGGAGACAAAACCACGGAAAGCTGGTGGGACACCTCCCGACACCCTGAACGTGGTGTTCACCCATGCCACCTGGGTGACATCTCTGGTCTGGGTGACAGCCAGACCCCTGTGTGCAGAGACCAGATCCACAGCAGCAGGAGGAGGTTTTGCAGCCATGTCATGACATTTTCCAATGACTCCTCTTCTTTGCAAGAACATTCATCCCACCCTGTCACCCTCACCCGTGGGTTTTCAGCATGCATCCCTGCCTGCAGACCTGGCAGCACTGGAGAGAAGGAGGGAGAGCTGCACATCAAGAGCAGCTGAACCTAACACCACCCCAACAGCAAGCTGGACTTAGCCTCCAAGCTAAAAACCTGGGGACTGTAGGTGAAGGAGAAGATGCTGAATTAGGATTTGACTTCTGGGACATGAAGCTTTTCCCTTAAGAGACTGGGAGAAGAAGGCTTTGCCCTTAAGCAAAATGGAAGAGGAGGTGATGGAGGACCTGACACAGCCGTAAGGAGAACGGACTGGAATGTAAACAAGGGAACGAATTTGCTAGAAAATAGTGTGCTGTTTTTAGTTAGTAGCCAACAAAAGTTTTGTAGATGACATATTCACAGTAGTAAAAGACTATAAAGGTATTTGTAAAAGAGCAATAAAGGGATTCTTCTTCACCACCTACCGGAGTTCACTCTTTTATCCAGCCGCAGGGGACCAAAAGTTGAGCGCCAAGTGATGCTCCGCACACCCCCATGCTCCAGCTCTTCCACCGTCCCCATACGGATGGGAAACCATCCTAAAGCCAGGTGTTTGAACTCAAACCAGGTGAAAGCACCTCCTAATTCCTGGATTTGCAGCTTGCATTAAATATTTCAGACAGCAGCTCACATCTGGCAATAGCGGATATGAAGAAAAATCCCTGCGATGCAGCCCTGCCCATCAAATCATCCAGCCAAGGTAGAGCTTTAAATCAAAATATTAAGTAATGGCAACCAATAAACCTGAAAGCTCTGTCATACTGCCCTGGATTATTGCTCAATGTTAGAAAGCATTGCTAGGGACTAAATTGAATTTTCTGCCTGCAAAAGGAATATTGTGAAAGGCTTTTTTTGCGGCTAAATCACTGCAGCCGCTGTGCCCAAGAGCAGCTCTGTTACTCCAATAAAGGCAAAGCAATGCTGCTAGAGATGAGAGCAAGCCCTGCTGAGCCTCGCCACCCTCCTGGCACAGGAGATCTTCCAGAAATTCAAAGTATTTCTGTTATTTCTGGCTTGGCACTGGGTTCCCTTTTTGTTATTTTCTCCTTGCGGGGAAGGCAAGATTTTTTTACTTACGAACCCCGAGTCCATTTCCATGACAAACTACCTGCCAAATCCCTCTAATCTTCTATCAGCAAAATAAATTTCTTCACATGGACTGAAACATTGCATTTATTTAGGGGAGGATTTTCCCAAAGCACTCGAGTGCACTTCTGCTCTTAAATCTCCCTCCCTGGGCTTCTTCCAGCCTTTGGAAAATCAACGGCAGAGGTGAGACGAGAAATCTCCACGCCCTGTGCACGCTCCCTGGCTCCCTCACCCAGGAATTTCTTTTTGCTGGAGAGACACAAGCAATCCTCACCCTGCACCACCGTGTCTCAGCAGGTTGACACCATTCCCAACCCTGGACTTATTTTGATGCTTGCAATAATCAAGACCATCAACAGCTCTATTTACCTTAAAAACAGTCACGACAACCCAAATTACTTTCTACTTTCACGATTTCTGCTGCGATGCCTTTCACGCAGTCTATCGGCAGCTGCATTAAATCAACGCAGGAATAAAAGCGAATAAAAGCCCAGCCCACAACTGGGCTTGAGTGCAATTATTTTAACAGCATCCTTCTGGCTTTTAAATGAACGATACAGCAATGCTTCTCCAAAGGAGATTTAAAAGCAAGAATATTCAAATAAACACGTTTTTTCAAGATACGTTTGCTTGTCCTGGCGTTATTCAGACTTTGCAGATGAAGACTATAATTTAGTGCTAGGATTAAATGGGTTTTCCTCTCTTGGCAGGGGGGAAAGCCCTTAATTTGAATGATTAATACAAATAGATTGGTCCCGTGAATGAACAAGGGATAGCATCCACTGGAAAAGCACAGGACACCCCGCCGCTGCCCCACAATGTAACCGGGGTCCTTGTGCTATCCCCACGCTGTTCCCACCATCCCCGTGCCCTTCGCTCTTCCTCACCTTCCTCCCTTGGCTGCGGGAGCTGGGCGCATATTCTCCCCGTGATTTTTCACCACCCTCCTGAGCTTAAGATTCCCCCGTCCGGTGTTAAAACTGGACCGACTGCAATTCCCCAGGGATGGGGATGAAGGATTCTCCGCAGCCCTCTCCTCCCCTCCTCCATGCTGGGTACCAGTCGCGGATGAGCGGCCACTGTGCCGAGAGCATCCTGCTGCGAAGCTCCGCAGTCAGGGATGAACCGACAGCGGAAAAAAAAATCTCCCTGTACCTGGCACGCTGCCTGACGCTGCTCCAGCAACAAATATCTTCCTGCAAATGCAGGCGAAGGTGGGCAGGAAGAACCTGCCTGTTCTCTGCAGCAGGACTAGAAGATGTTTGGGCTTCAGACTGATCCTTCCTAAATTTTCCAGCTAGGAAACTGTCCTTAGGACAGCTATCCAACCTCTATAATCCTGCAAAAACCACCAGAAAACTCAACTTTTTACTAATTTATAACTAAATTATAGTTGAGGTTAAATCCCCCATCCCTAAGACTTCATCGCTCTTCCTCTGCAAGTACTGCTGTTCTCCAAAATTTGTAAGTACAAAATTACACACTTATGGCATATATAAATATCCCAGAGTTTAGATTATAACTAAAATTTTGAATTCCTGCTCAAGCGCTCGTTGCTCACAGCTTTGATGAGATTAGGGGTCACCACAGGCGTGACCGCAACCCTACCATGGTTTCTCCAACCCTTCTTCTACACTTGGAATTTCTGTTCCCATCTATTGACATGCCTGGAAACCTCATGTCATCCTTGAACTTCATTTTTTAAGAAACCTGCAGAGATGGTCAAAACCAATTCCTAGAGAAACGATGAAATCTGCATCGTTTGGGCAATAAAATGTTTTTTTGGAGAGAACTGTGAGCACCAGGCTCAAGCTTCCCAACGTCTCACCAACCTCAGTGATGCTAAACAGGT
Source organism: Pterocles orientalis (assembly GCA_011057875.1). Classification (NCBI taxonomy): domain Eukaryota; kingdom Metazoa; phylum Chordata; class Aves; order Pterocliformes; family Pteroclidae; genus Pterocles; species Pterocles orientalis. The sequence continues at coordinate 62,795 of WKFP01013709.1, forward strand.
TTGTATGGTCAAATCCAGACTGGGATATGTCCTAGCAATGGTCTGGATGGAGTAAGATGGAGCTGAGCCATGGTTTGGGCTGAGCATTCCTGCTTAAGCTGCACTTGGTACCCAAAACTGGTGTAAAACCAGCCCGGCTGTGTTGTGCCGTGTGTTTCTCATTGAATCATAGAATGGTTTGGGTTGGAAGGGACCTCAGAGCTCATCCTTCAAGTTTCTTTGCCTTTGCTTTGGGCCTCCCTCTCTCATCCTCCTTTAGCTTTGGTTGGGATGTGCTGATGCATCTCTCTGATGGGGAAAAACCAAGAGGAACTGCAATTTGAACAAGTTTTACACTCGCTGGGATCAGGAGAAGATGGGGCTGATGTTTCTGACCATCTCCACAACCTGCAAACCTCTTCCCAAGATGATCCAGGACTTGGTCTTTGCTCTGGGCAAGATCACCCATCTATGGAGGAACCATGGAGAAGGCGTAGCATCAACCACATGGTGTCACAGATGGTGTCACAGACGCCCTCTGTTTTCTGTCTCCTGCTCAATACTAGTGGTGAAACCACAAGGACCATTTGACGGATACAACGTGAAGCGGGGTGTTCTGGAAGCCAACCATTAGGCTCGGTCTTACTGGGAGAAATTCGGAGCGATGGGAAGGCTAAAGCCCAACCTTCAGCCCATCTCTGATGACTGCAAAGCTTGGTTTGAAGAGTGTCTAAGGTCTCACAAGGCTCCTCCACACATTCTCCAACTAAAATATCACCAAAGGATTGATACCTGACCAAGGCAAAGAAAAACTACTCTGTCAAAATACCTTTTTTTTTTTTAAATTTGTATGTTTTTTTTTAATGAAAGGAGAAGGCTACAATGTTTGTGGATTGTCCCATCCCTTGTCTCCGGACAGCGCTACCACATCACTTTAGCTTCAGGACCACAACACCAAATCTCTCCATGAAATATCTCCTATGTTTGCTATCCAAGCACTGCTAATGCCTGCTCCCATGGCATCTGCTCTAATTTGCAGCAGTAGAAGCTGAATCAAGACAAGAGGGAGATAACAGGCCTTCCTGTCCCATCCTCCCCTGGCCCCATTCAATAGCACAGAATTTTTCAGCCATCCTTTTTGCAGCAATGGGGGGGATTGCAGGGCTCTGAGACATCCCTGAGATGATGAAAACCCTCATTTTCTCATGAAATAGCAGGAATTTCTGAACATCATGCTGCATGGAGCATGGTGTGGTGGACAGATCTGCAGCCCAGCCTCCAGACCCTACACTGGAGGCCAAGAATCCATGGCAAAGGGATTTTGGGGGCTGTAGCTAATAAGCAAATGCTGAAATGAGCTCTGACAGCTGTTCCTGGTGAGCTGTGGGCTGGTGGCTCATTGCTGAAGACCACGTTGACCTTGCTGAAAGTCTGTGTTAGCTTCTGTTTTCTGCCACACCTGGCCACAGCACCCATCTTGTCCTCTTGGTTTGTGACTAGCAAGATCTCAAGCCACATGTGGACAAACTATGGTGGCCAGAAGATCTCTGGTGAGCTCCCTGGGATCACGGAATCATAGAATAGTTTGAGTTGGAAGGGACTATGGAGGTCATCTAGTCCAACGCCACCGCCATGGACAGGGACATCGTTCACTAGACCAGGTTGCCCAGAGCCCCATCCAATCTGACCGTGAATGTTTCCAGGGATGGGGCATCTACCACCTCCCTGGGCAACCTGGTCCAGTGTCTCACAACCCCAAGATCAGCCTCATTAGGAACCAACCAGGAGGATGCACAAGATCAGGGTCTACCAAGCTGGCAGATCCACAATGTAACCCGTCCTGGCAGCCGAGGTGGGCACAGCATGGCACAGAGGGCATGGACGGCTGCAGGTAGCCAAATGCCCGAACTCCAGGAGGCAATCAGGGCTGTTCTCCCCATCTCAGATGTATGATTAAACCAATAGCCCAAAATAGCCTGTTTTCTGAAACCCAAATGTCACTGAAACAAGACGAGATTTTTTTTTCTTTTTTTTTTTTTTTTGAGAGGGAGGAGGGAACATGGAGAAGTGAACACAGAGAAGCCTTTATAATGAAGAGGAATTAGCTGTGAAATACAAAGAGACTAGAAGTGACATTTCCTTAAACAGCAGATCAATAGGGGATCTGCTTGCTTTGTCTCCGTAAGCATGACAACAAGTTCCTGCAATGGTGATTTTTTAGCTCTTTCCTCTCCCCAGCAGATTTCACACGCCCTGGGAGCACAGCCCTCCCCTGAAGCCCTTCATCCTCTTGATATTTCCAACCTGAATGATTCATCCTTGCTATGAATACCCTGGGGCTCAGTTCTGCAGCTTGGTGCCACCTCCCCTAGCTCTTTCCCACCAGACCACCAGAAGGTCTCTTGGACCAGGCTCTGGGATGTGATCGGCCACCTATGAAGGACTACAACAAGACCAATCTCCCAGCCCAGACGTTAGATGATGTGCCAGATCATTCCTCCTCCCACAGGCATGGGCTCACCTCCACTCATCCCAGGAGATGAGGTGACTTTGAAGCTGCTGATTGTGAGGCTGGTTGAGTAGGTGCTTCTCTTTGGCCATGGAGCCAAGCTAGACCTGCTGCCCTGGTTTGTGCTGCAAGCCACCAGATACTGCCATCGGCAGCACATTGGCTTTGAAGAACAGGTCCTGGAAGCTGGAGATTGGGTGTTTGATGGAAGCCCTTCAGCAGGAGGAGCTGCTCATGGCTTAAAAGGACACTACAGGTCCATCACTTGGACATTTGAGATAAGTTACCCAGCTCACGCTGAGGATGAGGATGATGGTTCACTTTTCAAAGCAAGACTAGAGTTTGGTGTTTGAGCATGGAAAAAGTACAAGTTTGTGGCAAAGAACATGGAGGAAACTGCTCCCACCTCCGTGGTCTGGGCTCCAAGTTATATGGAAGAAGGATGCTCCAGCTCCTTGACAATGAAGCCATCAGGCAGATGGACTTCAAGCTTTAGCTGCGTGGGGAGAAGAGATTGGGTTTGCCTCTTTCATGGAGACTTGGACTTGGGGCAGAGGTCCCATCCCAGGATGTTCCACCACAGCAGTACGCCCCAGAACAGTGATGAACCCTCCAAATCGCTTTTCAGTTTTGTTCCAAAATATGGGATTTTAATCTTATGGCTCTCCACGGAATCGCTGGTATTAGGTCTGTGCCTCTTCATGATTTCTAAAGAAACCAGGCAACAGATTTACCTTTAAATGTCAGGAATGGGCAGATTTATTTACAGAGAAGCCTTAAGCTGTGGTCTTAACTCACAATCAGGAATGATGAAGCCTGAGCAGAACAAGGCGGCAGATAAATCGAGCAGCTGGCAGCAGCACGTGTCCGTCCCCACGCGGGACAGCTGGGACAGCCACTGTGCCGCTTCTGCTGGGCAGGTGTCTCCTTGGCCAGCAAATGTTTGTTGGCACGCTTGAGATGCATCTTTGTCATCGTTGGAAGAGGAATGTGGCCTCGCAGCCGCCTTGGCTAAAATTAACGCCAGCGGCAAAGGGAGTATCAGCCTGGAGATGTTGAGCTCCCATTCCCAGGATGGTTCTGGGGTTTCCTCGGGAAGCGTGGATGAATTCAGAGGTTGGAGACCTTCATCTCCATCTCTTATTGGCTTCATATAACCTCTTTGCCAACAGTGCAAATTAAACCTGTTCTCTGCATCCATGTGAAGGCACCATGGCACTAACAACCAGCTGATTGTGCCCAGCTGGAGAAGGGCTGAACATGGTTGGTACAAGAGTTGGACATTGAACACTCCCATGGTTAGAGAAGGAATCTAGCAACATCTGGAGCACACAACCCGTCTGAGAGCCAAGAGATGAAGAGAACTGTAGAAAGCTGAGCAACCTGGTCTAGTGGGAGGTGTCCTTGTCCATTGCAGGGGGGTTGGAACTAGATGATCTTCAAGGTCCCTTCTAACCCAAACCATCCTGTGATTCTAAGTTGGCAAACTGCAGCCATGTCTCAAAACAGAGGTTGCCCAGGACCGACACGCAACCAACTCCTAAACATTAAGTGCCTGATGGGCCACACGAGGTTCTGCAGAGCTATCAGAGAGATGGTGACAGGTCTTTTGAAAGCCAACCCCAATTCTCCCACTTCCATACTTTGCTAGACAGTCAGCTATGAAGTGACTCCTGTTGACCATGAGATGTGGAAAATCATAAGATGAAAGACATCTTTAAAATCTCCTGTCTGAGAAGGTCTAGGACAAACTGGGGTAGATCGTGTCAAGAGCATTACAAGGATTCCATGCAGATGGAGCAGTGGCTGTCCTGCTCTCCCAAGATGACCCCAGCAGGAACAGGACACATTGCTCCCTGCTCATGTGTTGGACATGAACGAGAAGGCAGAGCTGGAGATACCACCAGGCACAGACATGAGTTGTAGTGGATGACCACAGCTTCTCTACCTCTGAAGGAAAGAATGAGGGTTTCTCCATGGCCTCGAAGCATGCACGTTGTCATCACTGCATCTGGGTGAGCAGAGCTCTCACCTTCTCCCAGAGCAGAGGAGCCTACAGCTGGGACTGGGGCACATTTTTAGGTCTGGTTCTTCTGTTCTTGGGAAGTCCCCAAGTAATGAACCTCCCGGAAGGAAAGAGGAGGGTCGTTAGGCTGGATGAGGCTTTGAGCAACCTGGTCTAGTGGAAGGTGTCCCTGCCCATGTCAGGGGGATTGGAACTCGATGGGTTTCAAGGTCCCTGCCAGCCCAAACCATTCTATGATTCTACGATTAATGCCTTGCTGCTGTGCTCCATGTGCAACACGCTGCATTTCCCTCAGCCAAGAAGCTCCAGCATCTTCCTGATGGCTACAAAGCCGTGACCACCTCCACGACATCCACCCTATCAGCAGTATGGGTCAGAGGAGTAGAGCAGCGGTGTCCTAGGAGAGGAGACAAATTTGGAAGAGCAAGCTGAAGGTCTCTGATGTGAAGCCTTGGACCCTCCAGCCATTGACTGGCCAACACAAGCATGGGACAATGACAGAGACCTGGGATTTGTCCCACAAACAAACAGACTTCTTGACAAAAACCACTGATTAGCAGAGAGTTCAACCATCTCAACAGAACCATAGGAAGAAAAATGAGGACATTAAGCAACTGGGCTCCAGGGACCACAAACCAGAAGGAATAAGGAGGAAAGGGTTAAGAAGAGTTCCCGTAATTGCCTGTCTTGCTGGGATTTGGATGCAAGGGCTTTCCTGCAAATGCCTTCTAGACAGACGGAGCAAGACGTCATCCTCTTAATGACACCCACTAATCTTCATTATATCAGAAAATCTCTCATAGCAATCATTGGCTGGGAGCACTGAGCCAGCACCGTCAAGGAAGCAGAAAAAATCCCTGCCTGCTCCTGAGGATGCTCCTGGGGTGACCCAGGCAGCTGAACCCCCAAAGCTGCACTGGGGGATGATGATGCCATGGATGAAGGTGGTCTCCCAGGTGAACCCCACAGGAGGAGGTGATGGAAGTGAGTGGACACGTGCCCAGAAGGGACCAAGCCACAGCCTAGGTCTCACCAAGCTTCCACAGCCACCAGAGGCCTACAGATGTGTTGTGTCACTCAATCCTCTGCCAAGTCCACTGTCTGTCCACCTATTTTGGTCTTCAAAGGAGCCAACATGCACTTACTGTGGTTTTGAGAAAAACCCGTGGGACTAATGCAAGACTTGGTGAGGAACAGAGGGTTGGAAGGACCTGAGAACGCTGTTGGGCTGGAGACCTGACCTGATCTCCTACCTGACTGTGAAGCCTCCAGGATCATCTCACGAATGGCGTTTGGAAGTGGCTGGATCTGGAGGAGCTTCAGTGGAAGAGCTTGAGGGCTCAGGACATGGGCGATGTCCTGACAACCTGATTGGGACATGCACCACGCTCTGTGATGGAGTTTTTAAAGCTCTGGTTGGATTCCAGCCCATTCTGCAATCACCACCTCACCCCTGGCATGAGCCCGTGGGAAGCACGAGGAAAGACGAGAGATTCCCCCATCCCTTTGCAACCTGGCCAAGGGTACTGGAGCACCAGCCTTTCCCAAAAACCTGTCCCTGAGCATCACAAAGAGGTGTCTGGATTGCAGTCTCTCCCCCCCCCCCCAGGTCTTGGCCTCTTCAGGCATAAGAACCTCAAGGGTCTTCCCGTTCACACGGGAGACCACACGTGAATCCCTCTGAGCCATCCAGAGGCAGGCACCAACACTGGGCTTCCAGGTGACCTCCCCCATGCCATGGGTGCTACCCATCATGGTACCCCCTGGGACAATGGGATCTGGGATCTGCCCAGCCTTGGTCCATCCAAGGAAGAGCTGCCAGCTAAGCTTTGCAGAAGCTGAAACCTTTATGCAGGTGGATTTTTGAAAGGCGCCGCGCACCCTTCTCTTTAAACCCTTTAAATGTAATTAATTAATTAAATTAAAAAAAAAATGTGAACTCATAGGACCGGTGAGCTTTGATTTCAGCTTTCATGAGTGAACATGGCACTCACAGGGTTAATAACCCCCCCCACCCCAGGCTGTGCTGGGGGCTCCTCTCTCCATCTTGCTTGGCAGCCCCCAGACAGAGGTCATTTGAGACCCGTTCTTCCAGAAGGAAGTCCAATCTCAGCTAATTAAGCAAAGCTGCTAATTAGCTTCCTGGCTGGAAGTGATTGAGGTGGGGATGGGGGGAGGGGAGGGCAGTGAGGGCTGTCCGTTGTTTTTTTTTATGGACGGACAGTAAAGTTGAGGTCAGGAAGATGGAGGCATCTCCTGCAGCAAAGCACACGCTGATGCAAACAGGTCATGTGCACTCACCACAACAAAATTTAATCTTTTAATTGCTCAAGCGGCCACGAGCATCAGCCAGCTGGCGAGTGGGGACAGTTGTCCCTAAAACCCGCGTCATCCCTCGTCTCTTGATTGCAGCTGGGATTGGGCACTACCACCCAGCTGGCAGCAGGTCAGAACCCATCAGTGTTGAATCACTAACCCCCATTTGCAGAAAAAAATAAATGCTCAGGATAGAGTGGTGTGTCCCTGTCACTGCTCCGTGTCCCTGCCACCGCTCTGTCTCGCTCCTGGATGCCGGCTCAGCTCCCGTTGCCAATTCGGAACAAAGCATGGTTGATGCTTATTATCAGAGCAGAGGATGCACCAGCAAATCCTGTTTTCAACGCAAATGGCGAATCCAGACCCGCCAAATCACATTCCCTTCCACTCTTTCTCATTTTTCCTGCCTGCAGACAGGCGTCTGCATCCACCCAGCACGTGGAAGGGATGCTTCAGAGTCAAGCTGTCCATGGGTGGGTTTCTCCGAGCTCACCTGATGCTCTTGGAGAGCATTCTGCTACACCAGATACCATTTATCCTATTTTTTCCCCCTCCTAGAAAGCTTGTTTTTCCCCTTCTTGCTTAAGTGGCAATTGATTCTGACACTCCCAGGAGGTCACTGCAGAAGCAGTAAACTACAGGGCAGGCAGGATGGCATGCGGCCAACACCGTCGGGTGATTTTCCATTTGCTATGTCTCTTGAACTGGGATGGAGATTGCTGCAAACCGTGTCACCGTGGACCAGCTGGCCAGCCTGTAGTGTCACAGAGCAGCAGGGAAGGGGCACAGAAAGCAAAGCAAGAGCTTGAGGTGCTTCAACTCACCTTCATTTCCAGAAAAACATAGAAACTGGGGATATTTGTTAAAACCCAGAGCAACCAGGCAGGCATCAACTCCAAAACCCCCAAAATCTGACCGTAATCTATAGACCTGCTGTTATGTTTTTGACCCGGATTAGCAGAAAAACAACACAACAGCCTCCAGCCAGCTGAAACCAGGACATGTCTTAAAAGTAGGAGTTGGGATGAACGTGGTGTTACACTTCAGGTCACCAATTTTTTGGAGGTCTGTGTCTCTAAAAACATCCAGTTCAGATGTTTATCCTTGTTGATCCCACCTAATTTGATCTGGATGATGCCAGAAGCTACCAAAACCCCCAACCTGCACAGGCTGGGATGGAGTCAGGATGAGATGGGTCTGTCTGGGTCCATGGGGAGGTTCCAGAGGTTGCAGACCCTCACCACCACCTCCATCCTGCCAGGTGGTGGCCAAAGGGGACATCTCCCAAACGCTCCAGGGCAGGACGAGGTGGGCCAGCTGAGATGCCTCCTGTGGCCACCAAGAAAGAGTAGCCAAGGAGCCATCTGGGCTGTATTAAGAGCAATTTCTCAGCCCCCATAAATCCATCCCTAATCAGTACTTTAGGTTTTGAAGGCAAAAAGCTTGTTTCGAAAGCGGTGACACTGGTGGTGGGCCAGGCTCCAGGAGCCCAGAACACTATAATCCCCCACCTCTTATCTATGCAGACACACTCAGTTCTGGTGATTTTTTTGCCCATGTCCAAGGTATTAGTCCACATCAGTACTAGTGAGAAGTCACAAAATTCATACACCTGAACCACTTGTGCAAATTGTAGGAGACGCATTTTGAAGACAAGCATGACACCATCTTATTTTCTAGCAACACAAATCCACGAAAACTGGAAGTGGCGGTTTGGTTTAGCAACCGAAATCCTGATCCAAGCCAGAGAAAGCTAATATCTGTCTTACAAACGGACTCTAACCACAGGCTGGAAGAGATGCTTCATTTCTCAGGAGACTTTCCTACCTCTGGGACCTGATGGAGACAGCGCACTGAATCAGCTGGGCTCGCTGTGGTGATCGATTAAATCCATACCCACGTGAACCTCCTAATATTTGAGGCAAAAATCCTAGGAAAGAGCCCAGAAGACGGTTCAAGAGAGACGTTCAAGCCATCACCCCACCATGATGGCAAACATTGGGGTGGACCAGCAGCACTGGGTAAGTCCTGCCTCCTGCCCCTTCTCAAACTGACGATGAGCTAATGATGGAACTAAGGAAACCCCACAGTCCAGGAGACCACCCTGTGGTGTGACCCCATCACTGGACAGCCCTGGTGGTCCTCCTGTCCTGCTCCAGTTTCTGGTCGTGGGTATGAGCCCCTCAAATGAAGGCAAATGCATAAAGTGGAAGGATGGTCCCTGCTCCAAAGAACCATCAAAATATATCTAATAATTTATTAAAGCTAAAAACCTTGGAGGGAAGGGGATGGGGAGGAGGATCAGAAGAGCACAAAGAAACACCCGTGTTACTTGCTGGCCCGTCCCCGTAGGTCAACCAGCAGGACATGGGCCCCCACACCCCCACCTTGCCACCAAGGCCACGCTGTAGACCCCAAACACGATCCCAGAGGGAAATTTTGGCTACCTGTAGTGGAGGAGTTGACCTTCTGCACTGTAATCCCGATAAATGTCATATTCTTTCTCAAACACTCCGGAAGGCGACGAACTGCAATACAGCAATAGTGAACAAGGAGTTACCAACGGCGACTGCGACGCGTGTGTGCATTTATTAAAGTCTCCTTCACTTTGGGATTAACAAAGACGCATTCACTGAGATGGGCTCCCAGCTCCTGTTAGTTTGGGCTCTATGCTTGAGACCTACTCCCACCTCCTCACATCAAGCGTTGAGTCATTAATCAGTTGTTGAGCAGATGATGACCAAGCCCTCCATGGCTGTGGTCCATAGCTTTGTTTAAACCCTGCAAACACCACATTCTCCCTTAAACCATGCTTATTTGTGAAGAACGCCTGTAGACAGATCCTAAACACCTCATAGCTTTGTCCCACCCATGGTCCTCTCCAAGGTCAGCCCTTCCATTAGCCATCACCATCATTGCTCGCTCATCTCAGATGGTCAGAGCCAACACGGGCAGAGGAGGCTTTTTTGTTAGAAAACCCCTTTTTGGCACATTCTTATTTACCACTTTGCAGTCATTTACATCTGAGCCTGCAGAACCCTCCTTCCAGATGATGGAGAAGGTCCCAGCACCAACAGCTACCAATGTTTTCCAAGAGACACCTTCCCTGAGCAGACTTGCTGAAAAAACATGGAAAAAAAGCACCTGGAAATGCAAGATGGCATTTACACGTCACTTTTTGGACTACCACCAGCTTAAAGCCTCTCCTACAAGAGCAAACCCACTCTTGTTCCACTTTCCCTTTAGCTTCAGGCTTGCCCAGAAGCCCAGCATCCATGCCAAGACTCTCCAATGCCTCCCAACAAAGCACGCGACTACTGACGAGTCTTTGTCTAAAGGCAATGTTTTCCAGTTTTGTTCGTCCTCATTGCCACAATTTGCTCCACGAGCACAGGAAAGGTCTTTTTTTGCCTTAACAGTCCTTTTTTTTGTGGGGATGTGTGAATAATCAGAAAACAGATGACACAGAGTGAATTATTAGACATTTGCTCCGCATCATAAAGTAACAGCAAACATCTGGAGAAATAACTTCGTTTGGAGCAGTTTCCGAAGAAACGGCGTTAAAACCCCCCTATTTACACATTACGATGCTTACATTAATAAAATTCAGATCAGATGTTGAGTTTCAGAAGGAGAAGAAAAGGAAAAAGAAACAAATCTGCTTAATAGGATAGACCTCAAAAATTTTATTCAAGCAAGAGGCAATAAAATTAAGCTTCTGTCAAAGCTAATTTTAATGAGACTTCCGAGCCCTAAAATTACGGCTGTGTTGAGTTGCTTAGTCCCTCTTTCCTTTTGAGTGCACCTCCTCCTCCATGATGCCCAGTGTCTTCTCAAGAGAACGGCATCAGCTCTGATGCCTGGTGCTGTACCCAGATCCATGGCTCCAGGATCTCCTTCCCCAATGGGCGAAACCCCAGATGGAAGGGAATTAATGCTCAGGAAGCTTCCTAACAAAGAGTCCCACTGCTGAAAGAGGATATAGCGAATGTTTACTGGAGAGAAAGCTGATGGACATTGGGAGAAGACCTCAAGGAAGGTCTACTACAGGCAAAGTTCTTGGGATCAAAGCTGAGCAAAGGCAAGACCCTCATGGCAAACAGGTTTCTCATGGTGGTAGTATCCCTGCCCAACCATGGCTTGGAGAACCTTCAGGGACTATGTCATCCGTGCAAAAAAAAAAGGAGACTCCCCTTTTCTCCAGGCTTCCCCAGGAACTTCAGGACCAGCTCTGCTTCCCTATCCAAAATCTGTCCATTTGTCCCACTTTGACCTTTGGAAAGATCTGCAAGATAAGAAATGTCCACCTGGGTCAGAGCAATGGTGTATCCAGCCCAATACTCTGCTTCAAACCATGGCAGTGAGAGATGCTCATGACCCCGGTTGCCGCCTGTGGTCCATGCTCTTGTGCCCCCCAGCACCCAGTCCCTGCGTTAGGGGTGACAGCAGGGAGATATCTTCCAAGGCACCCACTTCAGAGATATTTATGGACTGGTTGTCTTCAATTTTTTTAATCCCTTCCTCAGCCTCCACAGCTTCTCACTTCAACAAATTCCAGAAGTTTTCTACCTGCTGTGCACCTTACTTCTTTCTCTCCCCTCCAAAAAAAAAAAAAATTAAAAAATTCACCTGATCATCAGCTATTCCTTCTGGCCTCCTATTTTTCAAAATAATTGCAAGTAAGGGCACCCAGCACGTCTCCTTGCATCTCCGGGAAAACCTTCCTTGATAAAGGCAACGGGAATCTGGGAGGAAGATGGGGATGAAGTCTCCTCCAGGTGCTGGCTCCCAAAATCTCCATCTCTTCTCATGCCTATCTGATGGAGAGGATCTGAGGAGCGCACAGCAGCACCGCGAGCGTCTGGCCAGCCAGTTACCAGCAAATGAGCTAACTGTAAATTCCCAGTAATGATGTTTCCTTGGCCAACGCACAGCTGCTGGAAATTTCAGATGTTTTCCAACCAGTTGGTGCAAAGGTTCTTCCAAACACAGCAAAGGCTGTTGAAGTGGCCGCAGAGTTATGCAGTGATTAAAAGAATATTAAGATTCTGGCTCATGCCAGCTGGATGCTGGAGGTGAGGGATGTGTGAGCTCAGAGGTGAATGGAGGTTATTCCTATCTGGCTTCGAAATTTGGATGAAATCTCCAAGGAAGGAGATTCTGCTCCTCACTCAGTATTTCGCGCAGCGCATGGTACAGTACAACCCTTGTCTTAACCCAACTCCTTCTGTGCTTTCTATCCCAGTATGAACTTGATACTGGAGCGCCAAAACATGCCCAGGAGTGGGGACAGTCCATGAGGCTGGTGGGATGGAACAGTTTAACATGGTGTTGCAGTTTTATACGCAGCCGCTCGCTCACCTTCACCCTCCCCTACCTCCCCCCGGGGATGGGGAAGATAATTAAAGGGGTGAAGAGAAGGGGGTTGAAGGGTGAACTTGTGGGTTGAGATAAGAACAATTTAAGAACTGAACTACAATAATACTGAAAATAATGATAATAATAATGATAATAATAGTAATATATACAAATGATAGCTGATGACCAAGGCTCAGCCCATTCCTGGATAATGATCCTGGAGCAGGAAGAGTTCTGAAACTGCGATCCCAGAATGGAGAGAAGAGCCCAAGTGTCTGAGAGACCAAGATGACTCTGAGAGGGGCGACTCGGAGGGAGACAACCTGGAGTAAGAGAGAGAACTTCCGGACAGAACCTCACCTCTCTCCTGGGCATGCGTGCATGGTATGGAATAGACCACTGTCCAATTTGGGTCTCAATCCTAAACCTAAGGTTGAATCCTGGGCTGGGAACTGGGGCTGTGCTCCCTCCCAGCTTCTCCTGCCCCTGCAGACACCGGCACAGCAAAGAAGCTGGAATGTCCTTGAGTGTCCTGGCAGCAACTCTAACCATCAGTGCGTGGTCAGCTTCTCCTCAGCACAAATCCAAACACAGCCTCTCACTAGCTACTGTGAAGAAAGTTAAGCAGTAAGATCAAGACTGACCAGAGAGCTTCCAAACCATCCCACCAGCAGAGCCAGATCAGGAATAAAACCGCTGCCAGCACGCTGTGGATGGCATCGCTCCTAATTTAGGTCCCGATGAGACTTGGCTTCATTATCGTCGCAGTCAGCTCTTACCAGCGAAGCTGCAAACGAGATGGATAGCGTCCATCTGCAACGCCTCGAGCTGCAAGCTTCAGGGTCGGGGTGAACATAGCGACGTAATAGCTGGGACACGCCCTCTGCTCTTCTTCATCTTACTGGAGATGAAAAGTCACCCCTTTGCTGCCACTGCTAAAGTTCCCACTTGTTGAAAGGGACCTTTCAAGATCACCTAGTTCCAACTCCCCTGCCATGAGCAGGGACATCTTCTACTAGACCAGGTTGCTCAAAGCCCTGTCCAACCTGACCTTGAATATTTCCTGGAATGAGGCATCTACCACCTCTCTGGGCAACCTCTTCTGCCACCTTCATCATAAAAAAAAATTCTTCCTTTTCATTCAGCAACTCTGTTAGGCTGACCTTTGTCAAGAACAACTAGGCATTGCCTTAAAAATGTTGAAAAAAATAGTTTACTGGGAGGGGCAGGGAAAGGGTAGGGGAGAAATGCTCTGTTGAGTCACTGCTCACAGGAAGCCGGGCTGGCAGGAATCTAACAATGCTGCTAATTAAATATTAAATAGCTGGCAAGCCTGCCCCCGGCTCCCCAGCGAGCTCCACGCCTGCTGCTTCCAGCAGCTATTCATTTATGCTGAAATCTCAGCGAGTGACTTTTAATGACACCCCCCACCCCCAAATTCAGCTTGTCTTGGAGAAGAAGGTGCATCTGGCTTAGCCACCTATGGGTTTGTGCAACCAATGCCCCATCTTCCCGCAGATCCCTGTGGAGATGGTAACGGTTTTAAGCTGAAAAAGGGTAGATTTAGATGAGATATTAGGAAGAATTTTTTTACAATGAAGGTGGTGAGGCAGGGGCCAGGTTGCCCAGAGAAGCTGTGGATGCCCCATCCCTGGAGGGGTTCAAGGTCAGGCTGGATGAGGCTTTGAGCAACCTGGGCTAGTGGAGGGTGACCCTGCCCATGGCAGAGGGGTTGGAACTCAATGGTCTTTAAAGTCCCTTCCAACCCAAACCAGTCTATGATTCTATGATCCCCCGCTCGCCTCCCACCATGCTACCTCTGGGCATCTTCTCCAGCCTGAATCTTTGCTCTCCCTGCATCTCAATGGGTGTTCAGAGGGATTGACTTGCTCAGCTGTCAACTCTGTCTACACCAAAACCTCAGTGGAGACCGCCCAGACGTGCCAGAGGATATTGAGTTAGTGTGGACAGGGATTAATTTCTGCTGATGGGAAATTAAACCCATTTGAGGCTATGAAATGGAAGTTGGATGGGACGGGATGGGGATGAGAGGGGATGGGATGGGGATGGGATGAGGATGGGAGGACCCTCCTGCTGGGAGTAAAGCAACCACCACTCCAATCCCATAGCATGTGCCCAAGGTAGGGTTGGGTCTATCCCACTGCAGCTGGGGCAAAACAGGAACCAAGAGTCTGCCCCATCCTTGGAAATGTTCAAGGTCAGGTTGGACGGGGCTCTGAGCAACCTGGTCTAGTGGAAGATGTCCCTGTTCACTGGAGAGGGCTTGGACTAGATGATCTTGAAAGGTCTCTTCCAACCTAAACCATTCGATGATTTGATGAAAACACACACTTTCCTGAGGTTAAAATACCTTTTCCCTATTGAGGGGTCCTCCTGATGTCTCAAAACCTCTCTCCATCTCTGCTGGATGCCAGCGTCTCCATCACCCCCCATGATGGTGGGGACAGACAGACATAATACATTCTTTTTTGGGGGGAGAGAAAAAGCACCTTCCAAATCTTGATGTTAAGCCCAACCTGGGAAACAAGGCTCTGTCAGGCCAGACACAAACCTGGGCTCAGCTTGGCACAGGTTGGTGCTGGTCCTTCAAAGCCTTTCACTTGCAGCAGCATCCAAGCCAGGAGGAAAGACGGTCGGAAACCAACTCTGCCTGGAACACACCTCTGGGTACGCGGTGGGACGAGAGGGAAGGTCAGAAATAGCACATGGGAGGATAAATCCTACATCTGCACAGTGGGCACAAAATGCACATGCTTTGCAAAAGACTCAGGGAAATAATAAGCCCCAAAACTGCTGTTAATCACCGTTCCCAGCAGATCTGAACGCTGGGTTTTTATGGGAAAAAATGACACGTATTTATCGTTTCACTGGCTCTAAGCAGGGCTCGACATCAGCCCAGTGTCGGGAGCTGATTGGAGGCTGTTTTTGGCAATATCTCTGTAGCAACAGCTCCATCAGCTGTGGCTGCAAACAGCTCTTGGGTGTTTTTCACCTTGGCATGGGATTTTTGCCAAAAAAACCATCCTCGGAACCGTCCAAAAGAACCAAAGGGATGCAGGAGCATCCGGAAAGGGGCATGTGGAGCTTGACCCTGGCACCTGGAACAGCCGTCAGCAATAACTGCTGGATAATTTCAGATTTTTTGGTCCTTAACGGGACTAAGTGGGTGGCTTGAGGGATGGTGCAGGAGGGAGAAGGATGCTTCTGAGGGGTCAGAGGTCCCCAAGCTTCAATCTGCTGATGCACCTCCCTTCCCTTCCTCCTGCTGCTCTCTGACATCCCAAGCACAGTCCTGCTGATCCTGCAAATCCCAATCCTCTCCTAGCTGAGCGTCATGCCTTGCTTGCCACGAACCAGGCAGCTGGAAACCATCGAGCGTTCTTGGAGGGTATCTGCTTTATATATTTATTTATTTATTTATTTGTTTAGCTGTCATATTCATCCACCTCCCAGGAGACCTGATAAATTCCTGGAAATCCCTGGGTGCAGGCAGAGTCAGACTGAAGTTCAGGATTACCCTGGACCAGGAAAGCTCTTTTATTAAAGTTTTATATCTAAAAAAACTGTAAGCACAAGCTCCTGAAACATCACCCCCTTTGAATAAACTCTAAGTGTGGGAGCATACTCCTTACCAGGAGATAAATTGGAAGAGGAAGGATTGTTCTTCCTTCTATTTCTGCCCTGGGTGGGTGCAAAAGTCCCCTCCTTCCTGGGGGGTTGAGGGCTTTAGCAGAACTGGTTTTAGCTGTTTTTTTCTTAAAACTCAACTGGAGACAGGTCATGGACAAAACAGGACCATCAAAACCAACGGGTGAAGGTTGAATTCCCTGCAGCCTTGTGTGATGGACAAACAGCTTCTTCCACTGCCATCAGCGAGGTCTACACACCTCCAGAAATTGAGTTCCACTCTTCCAGATCTCAGGTTTCATGGGTAGAGAGGGTTTTCAGCTTTGAATGGCTCTCTGGGAGAGCCATGGGCAGGGACACCTCCCACTAGCCCAGGTTGCTCAAAGCCTCATCCAGCCTGGCCTTGAACACCTCCAGGCATGGGGCATCCACAGCTTCTCTGGGAAATCTATAAAGTTCAATTCAAATCAGTTCCTGAAGTTGGGAGGAAGTAGATGGCACTAAGAGCTTGCAAAGACACGGATCTATGGGGACTGAATTCCATGCCAGAAGTCCTGAGGGGTAAAATCATACCTAAAGATTTTCAAAAAGCAAAAGGCCGACTGGTCCTGCTACAACAGTGCTACAATTGTGCTGCTTTGGTCCTGGAAGAGTGCCCTGAGGTCACCCCAAAACCCTTCTCTTCTCCAGCCTACGTCAGCCCAGCTCCCTCATCTTCTCCTCACACATCATGTGCTCCAGCCTCTGACCATCCTGGTGGGTGTCCGCTGGACTAGATCAAGTTTATCAAGTTTTTCTTGTCCTGGAGACCCCAAAACTACAGGTAATTGCCCAGATGTGGTCTAATAAAGAATAATTTCTTTCCTTGATCTACCAGCTATGGGTCTGGTCCTACAGCCTAGGATGCCACCTGCCTCCCTTGTCACCTGAGTTTAGAGCTGCCCAGGACTCCTGGGTCCTCAGCAGAGCTGTCACCAATGCCCAGAGAGGACTAATTCATCCTGGCCTTGCTGAGCTTGAGGAGGTTCTTGGCACCCTGTCCTCACTCCCCCAGCCTGTCTGGGTCCCTCTGAACGTTGTCCCTGCCCTCAAGCAGAGCAGCTTCTCTTGCAGCCTTGATGAGGGTGACTTCTGTCTCTTCCACAGGTCATTGATAAGGATATGGACCAGGACAGGTCCTAGGATGGGCTTGGGAGGAGCTCCCATTGCAGCCAACCATCATGTTGGGTATGAACTATTAACCACCACCCTCCAAGCCTGATGATCCAGATTTTTCCCCACCTAGTAGTGTCACTGTCTAGACTCATGTCCCAATTTGGACACAAGGATGCCATGTGAGATACATCCCATCAACCAGATACATAGCCATACCATCACAGATGGCAATCAGGTTGGTCAAGCATGACTCACTCTTTGTAAATCTATGCTGGCCATTCCCAGCCACCCTTGTGTCATCCAGGGCCACAGAAATTGTTTCCAAGAGGGTTTGCTCCATGATCAGGGTCATGCTGGCCAACCTTTAATTCCCTAGAACTGTGAGCAGGTTGCTTTTCCCTTGGCTACCACCCTTGTAGATGCCACCATACCCCTGCTCATGCCACCCTCAGCACAGCACTCCCTTGAGTAGTCTCTTTCTTCCCAATCCAATCATTTTTTGTCTACTCCCTCACTTGCCCTATATTTAAAAAAAAAACCTGGCAAACATGGATGAACACTGCACTTCTCCAAGAACCAAGCTGAAGACCAAAAGAGGCATTAGGAGGCATATTTAAACCAAGATAAGCATCAGTTCATCACAACTTGAGACAACTGGCAAGATTACATGGGGTCCGTCTCTTGTACGTAGTTTGTACTGGAGACTCACACTACATCTTCCTCCGCGTGCTCACAGAATCACAGAATGTTAGAGATTGGAAGGGACCTCGAAAGATCATCTAGTCCAATCCCCCTGCCGGAGCAGGAACACCTAGATCAGATCGCACAGGAACGCATCCAGGCGGGTTTTGAATGTCTCCAGAGAAGGAGACTCCACAACCTCTCTGGGCAGCCTGTTCCAGTGCTCTGTCACCCTCACTGTAAAGAAGTTTTTTCTCATATTCAAGTGGAACCTCCTATGTTCCAGCTGGAACCCGTTGCCCCTTGTCCTATCACTGGATGTCACAGAGAAGAGCCTGGCTCCATCCTCCTGACACTCACCCTTCACATATTTATAAATGTTAATAAGGTCACCCCTCAGTCTCCTCTTTTTCAAGCTAAAGAGACCCAGCTCCCTCAGCCTTTCCTCATCAGGGAGATGCTCCATTCCCTTAATTATCTTCAGTGGCTTTGCGCTGGACTCTCTCCTGCAGTTCCCTGTCCCTCTTGAACTGAGGGGCTCAGAACTGGACACAATATTCCAGATGAGGTCTCACCAGGGCAGAGTAGAGGGGGAGGAGAACCTCTCTTGACCTACTGACCACCCCCCTTCTGATACACCCCAGGATGCCATTGGCCTTCTTGGCCACGAGGGCACAGTGCTGGCTCATGGGCATCCTGCTGTCCACCAGGAACCCCAGGTCCCTCTCCCCTACACTATCTCCAACAGGTCAGTACCCAATTTATACTGGAACCTGGTGTTGTTCTTGCCCAGATGCAAGACGCTACACTTGCTCTTGTTAAATTGCATGAAATTTTTCCCCGCCCAAATCTCCAGTCTAGGTCTCGCTGAATGGAAGCACAGCCTTCTGGCGTGTCAGCCACTCCTCCCAGTTTCGTATCATCAGCAAACTTGCTGAGGGTGCACTCTATTCCCTCTTCCAAGTCGTTGATAAATATATTGGATAGCACTGGTCCCAATACCGAACCCTGGGGGACTCCACTAGATACAGGCCTCCAACTAGACTCCATCCCATTCACCACAACTCTCTGGCTTCTTCTCTCCAGCCAGTTCACAATCCATCTCACTACCCGATCATCCAGATCACACTTCCTCAGTTTAGCCGCGAGGATACTGTGGGAGATGGTGTCAAATGCTTTACTGAAATCGAGATAGACCACACCACATCTACTGCTTTACCATCATCTATCCACCTTCCATGGAAAGGAGACAAAACCATGGTGGGGCTGGTGCAACCATGACTTGAAGGAGTTTAATGTGGTCCAACCAATGCACCAAAAATGAATTCAAATCAGTGCTGATTGTCTTCATACTCATGCAGATGATGAAACTATTGTTAAGTACGCCAAGACATCTTCACGGCACATCATTCTCAAGATAGGATCTGCCCAGGGACACTTCACCCCACCATGTTGCCCTTGATATTGTGACTTCTAGGGGTTTGCAGAGCGAAGTGCTGCTGTACAGGAACACTGCATCCACTTCTGGGGTCCTCAGCACAGGACAGACACAGAACTATTGGAGTGGGTCCAGAGAAGGCCACGGAGACGGTCCAAGAGCTGGTGCATCTCCTGTATGAGGACAGGCTGAGAGAGTTGGGGTTGTTCAGCCTGGAGAAGAGAAAGCTCTGGGGAGACCTTCTTGTGGCCTTTCAATATTTAAAGGGGGCTTAGAAAGATGGGGACAACCTTTTTAGGAGGGCCTGTTGTGATGGGACAAGGGGTCACGGTTTTAAACTAAAAGAGGGGAGATTCAGACTAGATCTAAGGAAGAAATTTTTTATGATGAGGGTGGTGAGACACTGGCACAGGTTGCCCAGAGAGGTGGTAGATGCCTCATTCCGGGAAATATTCAAGGTCAGGTTGGACAGGGCTTTGTGCAACCTGGTCTAGTGGGAGGTGTCCCTGCCCATGGCAGGGGGGTTGGACTAGATGACCTTGAGAGGTCCCTTCCAACCCAAACCATTCTGTGGTTCTATCATTTGCATTAGATTAAGATGCAACCAAAATGCTATATGCATTACAATAAATGCAAACAAAATGGTTATTCCCCAATAAATGTCAACCTGAATGCTTATTCCAGAAAAAGGAGGCCTTGTAACACGTTAGTCTACTATGAGAGACAACAATCATCAACACGGTCTTCAATGGGAAGAGATCTCCCCAAGAGATCCCCAAGATCTCCCCCACTAACCTCAAGATACCTGTGGCTCTTCAAGGGAGCCTGAGGCTACAGATCAGAAATCTTGACTTTCAGATGCTGGACCTATTCCAGAACAATTCCATGAACCCACCAGAACAACCTCCAGAAATCAAGCTCTTGCAGCTCCAGCCCATGTTGCCTGCACCAGGCACACGATTCACCATGTACTTCAAGAGCTGGAGGGAGCCCTCTGCTGCCCTGACCAAGGGAATTAAAAAGCTTAATAAGGGGAGAAAAAAAATCAAATCCAAATTCCATAAGATGAGTGACTCCCATCCTCCCGCACCAACCCCCACATCACCTGCCCAAGCGCAGCTGGGACCCAGGACTCCGGGCTAATCCCCTATTTGACTAATGAGCTCTTGTATGAACCTAATTATGCGAGAGCCAGATTCCAAACCTGATTGCCAAATGTCTTTTATGACAATCGCTAAGTCAGATGCCTGGGCGAGTTTTTCAATGTGCTCCTGAGATAGAGCAGATGCTAAAAATTCCCAACATTTGCCATCTGCTGAGGCTGTGCTGCTTCATCTCAGTGCACGCCGGGCACAGGCGCTGCAAGCTCTGTCGTCTCCGGTTCTTGCAACGCACGATGCTGATGCAAACCTCAATGGGCACAAAAAGGAGCAGAGAACCTCAAAACTCCAGAGAGCATCAGGAGCACCAGCACCAACCCCGGAGCGTGAAACGCTGGTAGCGGCTTTTGTACGGCAGTGACGTACAAGAAGGAGCAGCACATCTGGAGGAGTGGCACATCTGGAGCTGCCTTTTTTTTTTTTTTTTTTAAACCCACATTTTTTCCCAGTGGGAGCTGTCTCCTGGCATGGACCTTCACCCAGCTGGAGTGGAGGACACTTCAAAGGTGATTTTTTTCCCATTAATACCCGAAACTGTGTATTGCAAATGCTCCAGCATAGATACAAGTTTGCTTCTGGCAGCTATAGCATGGGAACCTCTGGCAGAACAGCAAACACCTAATAAATTAAAAAAAAAAATTTTTTTTTTTTTAACCTCCTAGAATAGGAAGCAGCACCATTTCACAGCGGCTCGGAGAGCAGCATTACTTTTATTTTTTAAAAAAGGGAAAGTGAGTTGACTGAAATAGCACAGCTCGATGGCAAAGCCAGGAATAGAAATGAAATCCCAGCCCCTAATCCTCCATTCTAATCACTAGCCTGTAAGGCTTCATACTCTTAATTACAACCCCTGCTTCTAATAAAAGTTCAAAGATGGTTTTCTTTGCAGTTATGTAAACTGTATTTTGGGTCTGACGATCTACGTAAGTGCTTGGTTGCGTTAAACAAATATCCGTCTAATCCCAAGTCCTGTTTTGCAGGGGAGAATTCAAGGAGAGGATATTAAAAAGAAGCAGGACAGAGTGCTTCATCCCCAGTTTCATCTTCCACCCTGGCTTAAAGCAAGAAATGTAAGATATGAACATTTTTCTCAGAAATATTTGAGAGTGGTATGAGGAAGGGGAGTTAAATCTTGAGATGCTATTTGCCTTCTTTGGAAATGTGTTTTCTGCTCGCTGTCGTCTCCAAATATCTGTGTATTTTTTCAGATGGTTCATCACCCAAGAGCTTGTCTCGCACAGTCATTGTTTTGACTTCAATTAGCGCCCAGGAACATGGTTAGCGAATTAAAATTAATGAAGAAGCTGTGACACCCATTGAGCCCAAAAAATGTGTTTCTGAAGAGCATCATGGCAAACATTTAATCTGGGGCAAAACACACCCAGGCAGGTGGGGTGAGAGCTGGTACAGCCAGCACCTGAGCACCTGCGGCACTGGCAAAGGGGGAAAGAAGATTGAAGCCAAAAGATGTTAAGTGAGGTGGTCTCCCAGCTGTGGGAAATCGTATCTCCAGAAAAAAATGGAGATGCTGAGAGATCACGGCTGGAGAAAGGATATGATGGCAAAGACATCCATCGTGGTCCTGCTGACCAAGGGCATTGCCCCAGCCCTGGAAACATTCAAGGTCAGGTTGGACAGGGCTCTGAGCAACCTGGTCTAGTTGAAGATGTCCCTGCCCATGGTGGGGTGTTGGATGAGATGGCCTTGAAAGGTCCCTTCCAACTCAAACCACTGGATGATTTTGTGATTCTATGAACTTCTCTGGACCCTTGGCCAGAGGAGCCAACACCAACCACGAAGCCCACCCAGAAGTGGTTCAATACTTGACTTTCACACAACAATGTGAGCAGAAGCATCTGTGAAACCACTATATCTCCTCTCGATACTTAGGAGAAGGCAGCAATTGTTGGCAAAACCTACAGTAGGTGATGACAAGAGGTCACTCACCCAACATCTACATGGATACCCACCAGCAGAAGCGCGCAGGTCAACCCAAGTGACTTCCATGATCCTCATGACCTGCTTAGA
Source organism: Pterocles orientalis (assembly GCA_011057875.1). Classification (NCBI taxonomy): domain Eukaryota; kingdom Metazoa; phylum Chordata; class Aves; order Pterocliformes; family Pteroclidae; genus Pterocles; species Pterocles orientalis. The sequence goes on from WKFP01013709.1 coordinate 85,093, forward strand.
AGCATTGTGAGAAATGTAAATAAAGGCATGAATAGAATAGAATATTTCTGTTAGAAGGGACCTATGACCAACTTGGTCCATCTTTGACCAACTACATTCATCAGGAGAAATCCATGGCGATGCCAAGCATCAGCAGATGAGAATCTCACTTGGACAGCGAGTGTTGGGGGCTTTGTCATGATATGGGTGGGAATGACCCCAACCAAGTCGATAACAGGGAGAAAACAAGACCAAAAGATGTTGTAAGACTGTGAATTTGGTAGCTTGGCTTTGTTTGCAGCCTCCATGCAACGCGCAATCTGCTCGCAGCATGCAAAAGCAATGGAGAAAAAAAAGTGTGACCTGGAAAGTGATTTCCTGCAGAGAGCTCTAGGCTTTAATTACTGTCTGAAAGTCCATTCCCACCCTGCCTCCCATGCTGCCTGCCTCCCCCCAACCCCGATGGTTCCAATTAGCATCCCCCCCCAGCATCATGCCTTACAAGGTTTGAAATTTAGGATCTCATGAAGAGTAGGAAGTTGGAGGGGGTGCTGCTCGGTAATCATTAAAACAAAAAACCTTCTGAGCAACTCAGCGGTGATGGATTCAGCTGTTTAAAATGGGCTGCCTGAAGGCTGTTGGGTGAAAAAAGGAGTCTGAGCTCCAGCCCTGCCAATTTGGATGCTAGACTATCCCATGTCCTGAGGATATGAATCCTTTTCTTGGGCAAGGTGGAAATGGGAAGAGAGAGAACACTGGAGAGCAAGGCAAACATAGACTCATAGAATCATAGGATGGTTTGGGTTGGAAGGGACCTCAAAGAAGGAGTTCCAACCCCCCTGCCATGGGCAGGGATACCTCCCACTAGCCCAGGTTGCCCAAAGCCTCATCCATCCTGGCCTTGAACACCTCCAGGGATGGGGCATCCACAGCTGCTCTGGGCAACCTGGGCCAGCGCCTCACTACCCTCACAGTAAAAAAAATAATTCTTAATATCTCATATAAATATAAAAATAACCCAATGACTGTGAGGGGGAGGAGGGAAGAAAGAAATGACCATGGCGAGGGAAACGGCAGGGATGTGGCTGTGCTGCTACAGGCAGCAAATAAAGAAGAGGAAAAAAAAATCTCAACTTCAATAAGACCTCCAATTTCCTTTAAATGTTCCCTTTCCCCAGGCTGGCAGCATCCCCATAGCACCAAGCAGGACTTCTCTGAGCCTCGAGGGCAGTCTGAGCCTGTGCCAGAGCTCCTGGGCACCAGAGCTGGGGGGGACCTTGGTCCCCTGTATGCACCAGTGCTCTATCTCTCAAAACACCCCACGGATAAAACACCAGGAAGAAAAGGATTTGCAGTGGTACGCCATGGCCTGGTGTCCTGGGTTAAGCTGAGACAGAGTTAACTTTCTTCATAATAGCTAGCAAAAGGCTGTGTTTTGGATTTGTGCTCAGAAGAAAGCTGATAAGAAGTGATGTTTACGCCGCTGCCAAGGTCAGCAGACCAGAGAAGCTGGAAGGGAGCACAGCCCCAGCTACCAGCCCAGGATTTGATCTTCAGTTTGGGATTGAGACCCAGAGTGGCCAATAACCTATTCCATAACATACACATCATGCCCAGTATATAGGTGAGGACCCTCCGGAAAATCGGCCCTTTTTGGTTCCAGATCTCTTTTGCTCCGGGTCATCTCGCTCCAGGTGGTCGCTCTCCCAAGGCCTTTCCCCCACTACCCCACCTCAGTCAGCTCTTGATCTGGGACGCTCGGACTGTTATCTCTGTTCCATGAGTGCGGTTTCGGGACTCTCCCTGCTCCGGGATTGTTAGCCGGGAACAGGCTGAGCCTTGGTCATCGGGTGGGGGGACAGTATCACTGTGTATCACTCATTTGTATATTTGTATATAGTATTATTTTCAATGCTATTGTAGTTTAGTTATTACATTGTTTTTATCTCAACCCATGAGTCCCTTTTTCCCCTCTACCCCTTTAATACTCTCCCCTATCCTCAGGTGTGGGGGGGAATTGCATGAGTGGGTGTGTGGTTTGGCCCCCAGCCAAGGGCTAACCCATCACACCTGGCTATGGGATGATGACCTGCAGCACTGAGGAACGTCAGGGTAGAGGGCTTCTGGATCATCCTCTTTGCTTTTTGGTGATGGGAAGGAAGATGCAGCTAGTTAGAGCTGGTCTATATCAGTGTAACATGGACTGATTGATGAGGTAAGAGCAGCTGTGGAACAGACTGCAGGCTTCAAAAAATTTATCTTTTCTGTTGCTGTGATGGAGCAAAAACTTCACTGAATCATCAAATTGTTGAATGGTTTGGGTTGGAACCTTCAAAGATCATGCAGTCCAACCTCTTGCCATGGGCAGGGACATCTTCCTCTAGACCAGGTTGCTCAGAGCCTCATCCAACCTGGTCTTGAACACCTCCAGGGATGGTGCATCGCTCCACCCCCTCAAGTCCTTCTCCTCAGGGCTGCTCTCCATCCATTCTCCTCCCAGCCTGTGTTTGTGCTTGGGGTTGCCCCAACCCATGTGCACGACCTTGCCCTTGGCCTTGTGGAACCTCATGAGGTTGGCATGGGCCTCATGAACTGACCTTCCACCAGGCATGGAGATCATAGAATCATGGAATGGTTTGGGTTGGAAGGGACCTTAGAGATCATCGAGTTCGAACCCTGCTATGGGCAAGGACACCTCCCACGAGATATCACCCAGTTGGGAAAATCCAACCTTGGGGTGAAGAAATGCTCTGAGCTTCATGTATCACGCTACTGCTGGAGGCAAGATGTACGGAAGAAAGGTCTTTGGGATCTGCTCAATGCTGCAGCCCTGCTGTATGGCTTTTTGGAGCAACCCCACATCCTTCCTCTGTTTCTCCGCTTCACAGCGGAGGTTTGGTTTGGAGGAGGGCTCAGAATCCCAGCAGGGACCTGGAAAATCTCCGCGCAGGAGATGTTGCAGAGATTTATGTCATTGATCCACCCAAGCACTGCAGATCTTCCCAACGCCTTCAGAAAAAATGATAAAAACTGAGAATTGCAAAGAAAATTGTGGTTTTGCTCACATGAGGCACAGTGAAACAGCTCCCCAGATCCTCAAAATGCATATTTTCTAGATTTGAGCCATCTTTTAAATGGCAAAGCTGCTCTTTTGGGGCTGCTGCATCCAGAAAATGGCTGCTGCCTGCACCTGGGAGAAGATGTTTTAACACTGTGCATTTACCTGCAGCCACCCCGCTCTGACCTAGACACCCGACAGGACCGACTAGCATCATGCCTTGACTCCCAACATCTCTGCCACATCCCTGGGAATTGGTTTGTAAAGGAATACCCCTCAGCTATTTTGGATCGGCTACATTTAATCCAGGAAGATTTAAGCACCGTGTTTTTCTCTTCTTTGATATCATGCCGGGCTTCAGAAGGGGGAGGAGACCTGCAAGGAAAGTGCAAATCTTGAGAAATAACTTGGGTGGAATTTCACAGCAGATGGGACTTTGGTAAAGGCTCTCAAAAAGTCATGTGTGGTGGTCCAAGAAAAGTTCTTCTGATGGTTGGAGAAGGTCCACCTACTTGTCCTTCAAGTCTCCACTTGTCACCCCTCTTTGGTGATGCAGTGGCAGAAATATTGCCTGTTGGTGGCATGGCTGAATCCTCCATGGGTACTCCAAGAAGGTCCTCTCTGACCCCCTGAAGCCTTCTCCAAGGATTTCCAACAACAGGAAGACTCTTCATGGCCCAATAACCATAGACACGTTCAGGCAGTGTGGAAAAACCCAGTGACCTGACAAAAAAACCCAACTGACGTGCTGGCTGCCGCCTGCTGGGAGATTTCCCAGCTGTCATGTTATGCTTTGTAGAAAAGTTCCCATTTTCAGACAAGCCAGGCAAAGTTCAGGGCAAGAAGGCATAAGCAAGATATTCCTGCTGGGAAGTGCTCTACCTCTGCTAATTACCAAGACAAACCTGCTATTGAAGTCCTGAAGATGAGCAGACATCAGCACACCGAAATGAGACAACACAACAGCACTTCCCACCGTGGTCTCCGTAGCTAATTATATCTTTGTGCAAATCCCATCTCTCTAAACCAGCATCAAGCAAGTCCAACAAGACCCAAGCACTTGACAACATCACATTCCCGGCGGACGCGGGGGCTGATGGCATCCCCAACCTGCACGCGCGTGATGGGACCAGTGCCAACTCGGTCCACTGAGGACATGAAGAATGGAGTTGGAGCAAGGCTCCACCATCTCCTCCCAAGCTAGATGCTCTGGTTCCTAAATCCTCCCGTCACTGTAGGGCGTGGGGCATCTCCGAGTGCAAACCCCATTGTGATCGGTTGCTCAAGACTTGCCCACTTCCCCTCACCTCCCTTTTAAGACCAGACAAATTCAGGAGGGAAATGCTTCCCTAGAAACCTTGTTGAAATGACTAAAAACCTTAATGGTATGAAACTTGGAACAGGAGGTTCAACCAGATGACCTCCAGAACTCCCTTGGTTCTTCTTAGAAACAAAACCAAGCGCTGGAAAAACATCTTCTAAAACTGTCCTACCAAGCAGACTTCAACCATGTCTCTGGTTGAAGGTCATTTCTCAACCTGCCCCACACCACCCCATTTCCTAGATCCACCCCCTCCCCAGTCTCACAAACAACCCCCTTCTGTTTCCTCCTTTTGATGCAAATTAACTATTTCCAGTTGTCATCTCCAACACACCACGTGATGCCCAGATCCATCCTCATCTCAGGGTCTTTAAGATCAGGGCTCAGAAAGACCAACCACCCCATGCAGAGGTGACCCCAAATAACTGCCTCCCCCCCAATATTGCACATATCAGCCCTATCTCAGGGTCTCCCTTTGCTGCCCATGGACAGCAAGGCTTGGGTGCAACCCTGGGTGTTGAGAGATCAGTAGTCCCAGGAGAGATCTCCAACACCCTTGAGCCCTGTGAGCACTTGAACAGTGCCCAGCAGGTCTGGCTCTGCCAAAATCAGCCTTCTAAGGTCATCTCATCCCTGGATTGCCCCATCCCTGGAAAAAATCAAGGTCAGGTTGGATGGGGCTCTGAGCAACCTGTTCTAGTTGAAGATGTCCCTGCTCATTGTACAGGGATTGTACTAGATGGTCTTCAAAGGTCCCTTCCAACCCAATCCATTCAATGATTCTATGATTTTTACAGTCCCAGCAGTAAAGGTGGTCTTCATCAAGGAAGACTGAAATAAAGCATTTTGACCCTCACCTTCCATGGCTAGTGTTATACCTCCACCAGGTCAAAGCCATCACTTTGGTGGACAGACAGCCATGTAGCATCCAAAAGCAAGGGTGGAAGTGTCTTGAAAGATCATGGAAGCTCAACCTCTGGCTCCCTACTAGTCAAAATTTCACCTCTGCTCACCCAGGGCATCCATCCAATGCTTACAAGTAAAAGACGAGGCTGTAAATTAAAAAACCCTTTGTCCACGGGGTCACCAAGAGCCAGCAACTGTCTGACCTCCACCAAGCGGCTTCCCTATTCATGCCTCAGGTATAAAGAGTCGCGGTCTTATTGCCTCCTTCTGCAAAAGTTTTCATGTCTTCAGATATTTTAAGCCCTACAAGAAACACCTGGCTTATCTGTGCTGTAATCCTCTTTGCTTGAAGTAGCTTTCCTAATTTTTAAATTAGGAAATTTTTAATTTTAATTAATTTTTAATTTAAGTTTTAATTTTTTTCAGACAGGTACAGAACAAGTATATTGTATAGAAATACAATTTCAGCTTGTGGCTGGAAGTTGCTCGTGGTCAGAAACCAAAAGTAAACCACAGAGCTACCCTGAATGCTGAGAAGCTCGAGCGCAAATGCCTGAACTGCCTCTGCCCTTTGCAGCTGCTATCGCTGCCATCAAAAATCAATTTTTAATTTGCACAGCTCATGTTCAGCTTATCTGTCCTGGGTCTGAGAGCATCAGCCACTTCTGGAAATGAAATCTCGGCATCCCTGGAAGCTTTCCCGCAGATCAGTGTAAGCAAGCCCCCCTTCCTCATCCTCCTTTTGCGACACAAATCAGAGCTGGATAAAAAACCACCCCATTCACAGCAATCCCCGGCAGCTGTAGAGCCACCCCCACACCCATTCCACATGGATTTAACCATTTTCTGGTGCTACACCAGTATTTCCGCAGCACCCCATCCACCCCATTCCTGCTGGATTGACACATCTCCCAGGCTCACCCAGATCTCCCCTTTCAACCCCCAGCATCTCCCCTCCCCTTGAGCCAGTGGTGGCAAAGACCATCCTATCTCTGGTGGGAGTAAAGTTGTTTTTTGCAGGAAGACCTCCCTCTTGGAGAAAGCTGCAAGGATGCACGGCAGCAATGGACCACGCTGCATCATCCTCACCCCCTCCAAGGGTGACCTCGGCACTTGGAAATTGCTCCCTTAATGGGTCCCCACGACTTTGAGATCTCAGCAAAACTTTCCAGCATGCCCAGTCCAGTTGCTCAGAGGGGATGGTGCACACAGGAATGTGATTTTTTTTCCAGCTGGGACATAAGGGTCAAGTGACTTTAGGGTGCTCCCACTGGAGCGGGATGTTTGGACGAGCTGCAGGGACAGGACTGTTGTGTCACCTCCAAGGATGCAGGTGGAATCTGTCCAGGAATATCTGCTCCCTCTAGTGGCATCTATTTTTTCATTTTTATTTTATTTTATTTTATTTTATTTTATTTTATTTTATTTTATTTTATTTTATTTTATTTTATTTTATTTTATTTTATTTTATTTTATTTTTAAAGCTAGGAGACCAAAGCTACGAATTAGCAGGGCTGAAAGGACACACGACCCTGCGGCAGCCAGAAGCAAAGCTCTTCTCCGCTAGCAGAAGGTTTCCATGGGTTAAACCTTCCTATTTTGAGAGCCCAGGAGCAAAGCTCTTCTCCGCTAGCAGAAGGTTTCCATGGGTTAAACCTTCCTATTTTGAGAGCCCAGGAGCAGTCTTGCTTCCTCCCACCCTACCCAGCAGCTTGGCATCCCATAATACACCTGCCTAGCCCAAAAAGTGGGAAAGGAGAGAGAACATGTGGGTGGAGGACACCAAGGATTAGTGACCTGCAGCATCAACATTGGCTTCTGCAGACCAGCGTGCAAGAGCTATGGGGAAGGGACCTTCCCCCATGAAGGCAGGTTGCCCAGAGAGTTGGTAGATGCCCCATCCTTGGAAACATTCAAGGTCAGGTTGGACAGGACTCTGAGCAACTTGATCTAGTGGAAGATGTCCCATGGCAGGGAGGCTGGACTAGATGACCTTGAAAGGGATGTCAGGGACATCTTCTACTAGATCAGGTTGCTCAAAGCCCCATCCAACCTGACCTTGAGTGTTTCCAGGGATGGGGCATCTACTGCCTCTCTGGGCAATCTGGTCCAGTGTCTCACCATCCTCATCGTAACAAGTGTCTTCCTTATATCTTGTCTAAATCTCCCCTCTTTTAGCTTCAAACCATTAATCCTGGTCCTACTGAAGGTCATGATTTGTTACTTTTGAGGTTAGGCATGAGAAGACCCTGAACAGCCTCAGCTAGACCCAGCCACTGCAGGCAGTTGCGTCTGCCACCCAGCATCCTTGGAATCGAACATCAAAACCATCTCTCTCCAACCACCACCTGCCTTGAGAGGAAAGATGTCAACCCTACACTCGGCGATTTTATCAAGAAGATCTTTCCAAAAGCTCAGGGAGAACAAGTCTGCCCTTGTGGGCTAGACGCACAGAGGTCCCACATGAAAGCACTTGCTGAGCTGGGAGTTCCTGTTCCCTGTCCCAGAGAATCACCCAACCACAGTTTCTGTGCGCTAGTGGTAAGGAAGCAGAACCAGTCGCCAGCAGAAATTGTGCCGCTGGTTGCTCGCCACTGACCCTGTTGGGTTATTGACACTGGGAGAGGCATCGTAGAAGAGAATACAAATATATTAAGTCATGAACCATAAAATCATGAAATGAAGCACACAGAGCAGCAATGTCAACATCTTGGTACATTCTTTATCTGTAGCTGGACCTTAGAAATTGAGTACTAACTCACTGTTCAGATTGAAGCTTCTTTACGAGATAAATCATCTCTGCTAGGAGCTCCGCAGACCAGTGGGGCAACGCATGGTTGCAGCATTAATCATGCTGCCTTGTTAGAAAGATCTTATCCAGGGAAATAATTTAAAACCACACCACCATGTATTTCAGAGGAGAAGAAATTAATTCTCCCATGTCCCTTTCTGAAAGGAACATCTAAGTTGCTTCTAACAAGAAGAAACACCTTTCATGAGTGATTATACCTCTTCTTCCTATGATTATTTTACGAAGGAGCAAACCTGCTCTCTACAACTTGGTGCACAGACCCACAAGCAACCCAGCTAGAGGAGCCATCCAGAAAATACCTCCAGAGGACAGAAATAAAGAGCTGCAGGACCAAAGCTCTGCTCTTTGCTCTTCCACAGCCCTGGGAGACCATCAGGGTATCCAAAGTCGCAATTTCATTCCACCAACCCATCACTGAACTTAGTCGCACGTCCTCGTGATGTGCCAGCAGAGCCAGCTTTGCTCTTACCTTTCTGTTTCCTCTTTCACGATGGCATACTGGGTTGACTGACGGCTCGATCTCGTTTGCTCCTGAACTTTCTCGCTGCCTTCCAGCTCCTGCTCCAGGGAGGAGCTGGTGCTTCCCTCCCTGCTGACATTGCTGCTCCTCCCAGGGCTGTTCTCTGTGGAAGCTCTCGGCGATTCCGTGTTCTGCTTTAGGGTCTGCAGCTTGGCCAGTGGGATGATATCACAGTTCTGTGGCCGGTGCCACACCGTCCTCTGTGTGGTGGCATTGTAGTAGTAGAAACGGGAAGTGTTGGGGTCAAAGAGTTCCCACCATTGGTTTTCGTTCGTGCGTTTGATCCGTACCCCGGCGGGAGGGTCCCACACGCACTCCCCCGTGATGAGGTTGGCGTACATGCGCTCCCGGGTTCGAGGCTCGATGATTTCCACCCATTCCAGCCTGAAGGAGAGCAGAGAAAAAGAGAGAGATGTCAGTGAGATGACCTTTGAAGGTCCCTTCCAACCCAACCCAACTCAACCCAACCCAACCCATTTGATGACTCAACACTTGCAGCATCTGGGGATGCATGATGGAGAAGAGCAGCTTGGGTGGAGAAAGGAACTCTTTCTTCCTCTCCTATTGATGCTGAGTCCCGCAGAGCTATTTACGCTAAATACCATATTTACAAAGGGTTGCAAATGGTTTTCAGCTCCCAGGGCAATTCAAGCAAGTCTGCAAGCCAGCTAAAGCACGCGCCCTGGTTACAACACCCCAGCATTCTCCCCAGCTCATGGCTTCCACCCCGAAAACTCAACAGTTTGAACTCTTTGGTGCACCGACCCTGAGGCTGCAGCATGCTCAGCGTGACATCGTCAGCAAAGGGTAGGGGTGGGGTGAGAGACCTGAGGGACAGAGCCCAGCTGGAGGTACCAACCTGGTGATGAACTTATTTTTTCTGCAAACTCTGTGCCCAGACAACCCAGTCTGTCACAAGACTTGCAGACGATAACTTCAACTCCCTTCAGACCAGCTGAAGCAGCTCTGCTCCCTAGCATAAACCCCGGCTCTGCCAACATCTTTTCTCCCTGTTTCAATTTCAACACTGGTCAAGGGCACCAGCTCTGTGGCACACGTGTTGCACCGTCGGCACCTTCCCCAAACCACCCACCCCAACACACCTTGATGCAGCGATAACCACAGGTGGCATCAACACCGAAACCCCTATGGTGGGAGGGATGGAGGCAGCGAGGACTGAATGGAACCAACCGTGACATGATACAAAGGAATGGAATGGGATGGGATGGGATGAGATGGAATGGGATGGAATGGACCAGACTAGACTAGACTAGAACAGAACAGCATGGAATAGAAGAGAATGGGGAGGGGAAGGGAAGGGAAGGGAAGGGAAGGGAAGGGGAAGGAGAGGAAAGGGAAGGGAAGGGGAAGGGGAAGGGGAGAGGAGAGAGAATTAAATGGAATGGAATGGAATGGAATGGAATGGAACGGAATAGAACAGAACATTTTCAGTTGGAAGAGACCTACAACAATCATCTAGTCCAACTGCCTGAGCACTTCAGGACTGACCAGAAGTCAAAGCATGTTATTACGTGCACTGTCCAAATGCCTCTTAAACACTGACGGGCTTAGGGCATTGACCACCTCTCTCGGAAGCCTGTCCCAATGTTTGACCACCCTCTTGGTAAAGAAATGCATCAGCATGTCCAGTCTAAACCTGCCCTGGTGCAGCTTTGAACCATTCCCACGTGTCCTGTCCCTGGATCCCAGGGAGAAAAGCTCAGCCACACGCTGCTTGGTGCCCCCACCGTGCACATTTATTAAACTAGGAGTCGGTCTCACGTTGGTCTCTGCATATAGTACGGAGCTCATCACCAAAATCTGGAGCAGAAAATGAGGTTTAAGCTTCCTCCCATCGCCCTATCCCCTCCTGAGCTAAGGGCCACCACCGGCAGCCCAATGGGGTGACCCAGCTCGCTCAGAAACACAGTTACTGAAATAATAAAGCACTAAACAGAGCTTAGAAATGCAAAAGAGGATTAAAAGAAGTCGTAATCCCAAAGAGCAGACAATTTAACTGTTTTTTTTTCAGATTACCCCAAACACTGCAGTTGTCACCTTCTGCTAAATCCGGCGGATCCCTGGCAGCCACATCTTATTCAAATTCTTCATTTTTGTGCAGGCTTATGTAAAAAGATACAAGGGATGTTTGTATTAACTAAAATTTCTTACTTGGAATTTGTCCTCGTCTGCATTTACAAGTCTGTTAAGGAAAGTACAGAAACAGAAAAGGGAAAAAAAACCAAACCCCAGCATGCTAAGCAGAGCTTATCAAACGAGGTGGCATTTAAAATCGACACGCTACTTGAGTCATACAAGTGAGGGATTGCATCTCACTGCCTTTTACCGGGAGCGAGTCCTCTGGGGGGGTTTTCAGAAATGCCCAACGTGCTCAAGCACTTGCAAGATAAAAAGTCTTTAGGGGGGCACTTATCGCCCCCAGATAAAGCCAGAGATGCTGGAAGCTTGGCCCCAAGCCCTCTGACTGATCCAGCTCATCTTCCAACTTGATTTAAACCACTGGACAGAAAAAAGGAGAGGACTTTTCAGAGGTTCCCAGTTTTGTACAAACTTATCTAAATGATGGAAATCTCTCCACTTCTTGGCATGGAGAGAAAAAGCCGTAGTTAAGCCCTTCCTTGCAGAAGAGAGACTAAAAGCGCTTGGAGAAGCGTAAATCCTGTAACCATGCCTCATCTCATTCTGCAAAACTCAAACTGAACGAGCAGCATGAATGCAGCATGACAGTACAGCTGGAGGCCAAGCCAAGCTTTGCACAACTAAATATTTTCTCCAAAGCCTTCCACTAAAATCTAATTCAGGTCTGAACTTTTTCCATTGAAATTATTTTGGCCCTAGCTTGATGCCAGTGCTCAGCTCCCAGTTTTAATGCTTTTCTTTGACCACCTTGGTTTAAAATAACCTCCACGAGGTTAAGGGCAGCTGCTTAAGCAGAGCTTTGGATCTAGCTGCCAGGGAGATGTTGGGCTATCTGCATCAGGGAGGAAGGGGTCCCTGCAGGGTGAAATGAGCTCAAGTGCTCCACAGCTAGAACAGGGAACAAAAAATAGACTAGAATACAATAGAGTAGAACAGAATGGAACAGACTAGGACAGACTAGACTGGATTAGACTAGTCTAGAATAAGGATAGGATAGGATAGGATAGGACAGAATAGAACTGGATAAAGTAGAATAGAGTAAACCAGAATGGAACGGACTAGACTGGACTAGGATAGGATAGGATAGGGTAAGGTAGAACAGAGTAGAGTAGAGTAGAGTAGAGTAGAACAGAACAGAACAGAACAGAACAGAATGGAACAGAATAGGATAGACTAGACTGGACTAGACTAGACTATAATAGTCTAGACTGGGATATGATAGGATAGGAACAGAACAGGATAGAGTAGAGTAGAGCAGAATAGGATAGACTAGACTAGACTGCATTGGACTAGACTAGACTAAAAGTAGCCCTATGGAGCTTGAAAAAGATGAAGGCCTGTTCTGACCCAACAGAACCGGATCATCACGGGCTACAAACCAGCCAAGGCTTTTAGCCTGCAGCACCTCAGAAGAAAAAGTTAGTAGGTTAAGGAAATACAGGACTTTTTGTCCTAGAGCTTTTAATGTCCTTTTGGTTTTCACAGGGAATTATCAGGAGGATAAGGCTGGGTTACAGGTGTCTGGGTTATAAGTCCTCTCTCTCTGCATCATTATTTTCCCTGCTATTGAAGAAGACGAAATTTAGCGTTGACATTTCTCCTTTCTTTTAATTTATTGGGGTCATTCATCAACTCGTGCAGCAAAGCAGAGGATCAATAGCCAAGAGCCACCCTCCTCAGCCCTGTGCTGGGTAGCAGAAAGGGAGAACAACAAAAAATTTCCATCAGAGACACAAATCTCAGATTCATCTGCTGAAAATTAAACAAAAACCATGGGTCTGGAGTGGCTGGACCTGTGGCACAAACAGGGAAGCTGATGTACCCGTGCATTTGGAAAGAAAAACCCATGGGACTCGAAAACAGGGCTCTGACGAAGGGATGCCTTATTCCAGACCCTGTCTTGAAGTTTTGCAAAAAAACCTCCCATGGTGCATTTCCCTCCCCCCCCAGTGTTGTAGTTTTACACCCCTGGCTACTGGTCAAACACCATGCAGCAGCTCGTTCACCCTCCCCCTTCCTGGGGATGGGGAGAGAATTAAATGGGTGGAGGGAAAAGAGACTCATGGGTTGAGACAAGAACAATTTAAGAACTGAACTACAATAATATTGGAAATAACAATAATGATAATAATAGTGATATATATAAATGACACTGCTCACCACCTGATGACCAAGGCTCAGCCCGTTCCTGGACAACGCTTATGGAGCAGGGAGAGTCCCGAAACCGCAATTCCAGAATTGAGAGAAGAGCCCAAGTGTCTGACAGACCGAGATGACCCTGAAAGAGCGGCGACCCAGGGGGAGACAACCTGAAGCAAGAGAGAGAACTTCCGGACAGAGCGTTGTCTCTATCCTGGCCATGCCATGCATGATATGGAATAGACCATTGGCCAGTTGGGGTCTCAATCCTAAACCTAAGGTTGAATCCTGGGCTGGTAACTGGGGCTGTGCTCCCTCCCAGCTTCTCCTGCCCCTGCAGACACTGGGACAGAAGTGGGGACTACAGGTGGGTGGGCAACATGCTCCTGCTGGCTAGTAGGTCCAGCACAACTAATCCTGGTACCAGATGCAGTCTTGGCTGAGATTTACCATTATTATTTACTGCATCAGACAAAAAAAAAAATCCTCCTTTATGGGCCATAAGAGAAATCTGCTGGAAGCTCTGGTAGCCAAAAAGACTCAGCCCTATCTCACCATAGCACTGTGTAGCAATTTAAATTTAAATAGCCCGTTGAGTACAGTCCAAGACAGTGCAGACCTTATTGCTGTTGAGTTAAAAGGATTTATAACCGATGCAGGAGAGTGAAGGTGTCCAGGGAGCCTCAGACTTGGCACTCTCTAGAAAACCTCTGCTTCATTGTAAAGGAAAGGCTCCAAAAAGCCCCGAGACTCACCCCAAATCCATTTCTTTTCCAGAAAAGAAGCCCAGATGATGCTTGGATTAGATTTCTAAAAACGCAAATTTCAGCTGTAATGAACCCTGGACTTGGTTAACTTCATAATTTTATCCAAAAGCCCACAAGAATCAATGGAACTTCAAGTCGCCGATGTCTTATTGTGTTTTTTTAAGGAGAGGATCCTCACTGTGAGCTTCTCTACGAAGCAGATTTGGTCCTACAGCGATGATGCGATGCATTCCCTTCTCTACCTCACAACACTATGGGATTGGAGATGCATCGAGAAAGCCAGGAGAGAAGGAATATCCACCACATCTCATTGCTGTAGAAACCCTGCAAGGACATCCCTCTATTCAGGTGCTCCAACTAATATTTTCCAGTTGCTTCCACTGCTGGTTTAATCGTCGTAGCACCAGTTGTTGCGTATTTAATGCACGGCAACACCACTGCCTTGGAAACCCTTTTTGGGGGGGGAGCTGAATGTAGGGAATGAGGAAGGAATGCTCAAGGGATGCTGTAAGTCACCTTCCCATGAAATAAGCACAAAAGCATCATCTTGATGATGACCCTCCCACCCCTGTGAGGTTCAGGTTGTGAAGATGAACGATGACAACCCCAAGGCGTCGTGCCATCAGAGGGCTTACAACTCTACTCGTTGGGTTTTAATGAGCCAGAACTTGTATTGTTGAAGTTAATGGGACCCCAGAGAGCCATGGAGGCTCTTGGGCAACATGGGTGTTGATTGTTGAGCAACCCACCGCTCAGTATCACCCATGTCTCGTCTGGACATCGCTCCAAAAATCCACCTCTGTATCCAACCCAACACCATGGCAAATAATGCCATGAGCCGATGTGATGAGAAGACTAAATTGTGAAGTATTTTACACTTCAAATGACTTGGAATCTACTGATAACTGCGGTTCCAAGGGTAAAAAAAAATTGCTGAGCAAGCATCTTGCTGTCTCACAGCTCTGTCTGTACTTGTAGTGGGGTCAGGAGACTGCATCGATTCGACCGGCGTCTCACTCAGAAGGAAATAAGTTGGACCAAGGACTTCCTGTGTAACTGGAGGAGGAAAACTCACAGAATCACAGAATGGTTTGGGTTGGAAGGGACCTTAAAGACCATCCAGTTCCAAGCCCCCTGCCATGGGCAGGGACACCTCCCACTAGCCCAGGTTGCTCAAAGCCTCATCCAGCCTGGCCTTGAACACCTCCAGGGATGGGGCACCCACAGTTTCTTTGGGCAAGAAGCTGAAGGTTGGGGTTTTTTTTAACTCTTGAACCCTCCAACAAGGAGCAAACTATATCCAGGAGGATCAAGCAGCATCAGCTTTACCTGGACCTGAGGCTTCAGGTTAACAGAGCAACAGCAACTCAAATTCCTGCTCCTTGGCAAGGTTTTGGAGACCTGGCCCAAGCCTAGCCTAGAAGAGTGAGAGCAAGGCACTTGGAAGCAGATCTGCAGAACTTGAGGTGCTCTGCTCCCCAGATCTCTCACCCCCGGCGTAATGGCTTTGTCACGTTGGCATTCCAGATCCAAACATGTCCAAGGACCAAAATCCACCTACTCGCGCACAATCCCCCAAAGAAGTTGATTCCCTTCTCATTACCACCCTTAAAATGAAAAAAAAAAAATCATAAAATTATTAAATGGTTTGGGTTGGAAGGGACCTTCAAAGGTCATCTAGTCCAACCCCCCTGCCATGAGCAGGGACATCTTCCACTAGACCAGGCTGCTTAGAGCCTCATCCAGCCTGGCCTTGAATATTTCCAGGGCTGGGGCATCTACCACCAGTCTGGGCAACCTGGGCCAGGGTTTCACCATTGTAAAAAATTTCTTCCTTAGATTGAGTCTGAACCTCTCGTCTTTTAGTTTAAAACCATGACCCCTTGTCCTATTGCTACCAAAAAGCAACACTAACTTCTCCTGACAGCCTCATCACGCGCCCCACGCTGCAATATTCCTACCGTCGACTGGTGCTGAAATAGTTACATCACGTCTAATCTTCACCGCGTCAGCCCACTAACCTTCCCCTGACATTGCAAAAAAAAAAAAAGTCAGATCCCTTCCCCATCAAGGCAGTGCAGCGTTAGTACACGCAGCCGATGGTTCTTCCCTGCTAAAGCAGTAATTTACTTTTTTTTTTTTTAAATTTTATTTGAAATGAATGAGCAAAAACCCAAGCAGAGATGACTGATTAGCTTTGATCGAAAAGTTTCTTATTTCCTAAGGTGGCTTTAGAGTTCAATCTCTGCCTTGTCAGCACTTTTCCCCTCACTGAAACAACTGCAGAGACGTCAGGATGGAGCAGAGGTTTTTATTTGTTTTTTCCCACCAGCCTGAAATAGCTATCACCTAGCAGGGGATGCAGCGCTGCTGGCAGTCATGTGCGATATTTTTTTCCAGACCCTTATGAGCTGCAAGGTTTGGGGTATTTATGGAGTTACAGATCAAGGCCAGGAGCTGCCGGAGCATCAGGCTGGATCCTGAGCTCTGATTTTCCTGACATTCCCCCTCTTCTCCCCTACGGATGGATGAAAAATGGGATCTGAGCACAACCGAGATGCTGAAGTCTGAAGAGATGCAGGAGAAGTGTGGCTGGAGATGACTGGTCTCACCTGAACCATTAACGGAATCAAACCACTGCTTTTAGAAAAATGTTTCTTTTTTTTTTTAATATCAATTATATAGAAACTGTTTCCTAACCTTACAGCTTTGGCTGTAAAAGATGGGTCTAAAAAAACCAAAGCGATGTTTTCAGATCAGTCCTCCGAACACAACTAGTAAATCTCAAAATTTCAAACTTTTTGCATGCAACCATGTCCTCAAGGGCTTACTGACTGCTCACAGCATCTCAAATAATATTTTTTGGTATGAAAAAACATTTCCGACTTAGCTGAGCACGTAGGATGGAAAGGAACCATGGGAAAAAAAAAGAAGCATAAAAGCAAAGTGTCAGAAATTTCAAGCTCATTTAAGGAACCATGAAAAGCAGTGAAGAACCAAGACCACAAACCCGTGATGGGGATGCAGAGCTCATTCAAGGTCAGGTTGCATGAGCTCTGAGCAACCTGGTCTAGGTGAAGATGTCCCTGCTCGTGGCAAAAGGGTTGGACTAGATGGTCCTAAAAGGTCCCTTCCAACCCAAACCATTTGACAATTCTATGATTCTGTAAGACTCCAGTGAACCTATTAGGATGAAAAAGCAGAAAAATAAAAGCATTGTTGCACAAGCTGTGGCTGGTTGGTGTTGTTCTTCCAAAAGCATCATTAACAAGATCTCCAAAGGCTGAGCAAACAGAAAAGCCCTTCTCCGGGTGCTCTTGGTGATGACCTTTCTCTCTGCCTTGCTTGGTCGTTTGCACGCTGGTGACCCAGGGACCACGCAGCTTATTGACTGGGGGGTGCGTGTGCATCTGAGCTACAAAAAAAAATAAATCCATCATGTCCTGATCTAGGACTTAGTAGAGAGCTGAGCAGGAGCCGATCCAGCGTCACAACCCTACAGGAGCTTGTACAGAGGGACGGAGCCAGCAGGAGTGTTAGGGGATGGTTTTGTGGTCTCTGGACCAGTTTTTTGATGGTCACTGGATGGTGCCTGTGTATGGACAGACCTGTAGAGCCTGGTGGGCCAAGTGCTCCAGGGATGGGCACAGATCAGGGAGCACAAGAATGGGAGAAAATCTAAGGACGGAGGTGTTAATATGTTTAAAAAAGGGACGGGGAATCATTAATTTGGCCCAAAAGAACCAAATGAGAGTTGTTGCTTCCCCTCGGTTCAAAAGTGCAGTGTTACAATGGTTTCTTGAGCCATTAACGCCTGATTTCATAGCACCAAAAATGTAGTCTCTACACTATGTTGTATGTTTAAGGACACCATAAGGTCAAGGATGCTCAGGACCTCCTAAGGGGGAGCGAGGGCTCAGATACAATCTCGGACTAACTCTGTCATCCATAACCATGGCCAACCATGGTCCCAACCAACCGTCACCACTCTATCTGCAGTGGTAACCCTTTCGTAGGAGGCAAGTCTCTTTTAACCCCTCCTCAGCAGACAGGACTTTGACTATTCTCCTCCCTACTACCTACCATGTCCTTCCAGATTAGATGATGAACTTTAGGAGAAAACACCACAGAAGCCCTTCTACGAGCATCAAAGCCTATTCCACTCAACGTCATCCTCAAGTTGAAACTCAAAATTGGTTTTAAGTTTTTTAGAGTTAGATACAACGTACCCTGGGCACAAAAACATGTCTCAAAGTATTTCATTACTGCATTCTCCAACAAATTTGGTCTCTATAGATCATCGTACCCTACCACTGGAGTTGTCCAGTGGACACTGGGACCCAACTACCCCAAATCACTTCTTGCCTTTGGTAGAGCGCCATTTTTTACACTGAGAAGTGCCGAGCCTCACTGAGAAGCCTTCTCCTCCACGCTTCACCTTCAGAGGAAGCTTTGAGCAATTAGTGCCACAAGAGAGGCTCGTTAACGAGAGCGATGTGGTGAGTCTTGATCCTGCCTACAGGAATTTTTGGGACTGCTTGTACGAAGGAGAGGCGTTCCTCAAGCAGTGGGACGCTGTGGAGAACATCGCTTTGCGTGCCAACCTCCACAAACCCCAGGTCTCCTACATCTCTGGCAGTCTGCGCACCCCCTGATGAAAAATTCCTGCCCTAGAAGATATTTTTGGGTCCAAAGCCAGAATGATCAATGCCTTGGAAAGACATAAAAGAGAAGATGAAACTCTTGCCCCCAGGCTCTTAAGTCTAACTCGGTACCTACAGCTTTTGTTTCCGGTAATAAAGCGAACAAAAAAGACATTCCAGGAAGAAATGGAACTGCAGTTCTCCGCCCACGGCCACGCTGGAGGAGGAAAGTACACTGTGAGATAAGGACAGAGTACAGAAACGTATAAATAACTTCTCTGGGTTGCTCAACAACCACCTACTCTTTTCAGAAATTAAAAAAAAAAAAAAAAAAAAAATCTCACACTCCCTCTCTGGCAGCACAGTTCAACTTGCATAAGAAAAAGGACCATAAATAAGTGATCCCCTGCAAGCCTGGACTTTTCCTCCTTCATCCCCTTCAGCAAATGTGGGCAGCTCCAGAGACTGAAAGAAGTGAAGCAGAGCTGGGGAGCCCAAGTGACTTGCTTGGGAAAAGGTGAGATGCCACCATTTTCAGTTTAATGGCACTAAATCACTATTTTTTATAGAATCATAGACTCATTGAATGGCTTGGGTTGGAAGAGACCTTTGAAGTTCATCTACTCCAATCCCCCTGCCATGAGCAGGCAAACTGGTCTAGTGGAAGGTGTCCCTGCCCATGGCAGGGGGGTTGGAACTCGATGATCTTTAAGGTCCCTTCCAACCCAAACCATTCTATGATTCTATGACCTTCAACTAGACCAGGCTGCTCAAAGCCTCATCCAACCTGGACTTGAATATTTCCAGGGATGGGGCATCTTCCACCTCTCTTGGGCAATCTGGCCCAGTGTCTCACCACCCTCATTGTAAAAAAATTCTTCCTTAGATATAATCTGAACCTAGCTCTTTTAGCTTAACAGTTTAACCCTTTAAATAAGCAGGATCTTTTCAACACCAGCCCACCACACCATACATTGAAAAAGCTTTGAGGGTTCTTTCTCGTGCTGTGTGGTGGGTGCTTGAAGGCATCTGAGACACCTTTCTGCTCAGTGTTGCCTCATCTCAGCTGTCTCCTTGGCCATTTAAAGCCTGATGACAGCTCTGCATGGAAAACCATCACGCATTTTAGTAATCTGGCAGCTCAAAACCAAGCAGCAGGATGCTGCAGACCGCTATCAAGCCAGGTTTAGAGATGCTGTCTTGGACAACCCAACATAGGGGCAACACAGCATGGCCGACGGTGTCTGCTCTAAACTTTCCCCAAGTCATCTGGTGCCTTTTATTTGCTGGAGATACGAACATGAGATTTGCAACTCCGGAGTAATTTGCAATCTAAATTACAGACACAAAGTAACCGGCCCCAGTTAAACTGGGACAACATGTATTTAGCTACACTATCTCCGCAGGTGGTTTGCTTGAAATGCTTTCTGAGAAAGCTCCTGGGCTACTTGCTCCCAGCTAGCCAGGTTTTTCTTCGGCACTTCTGGAAGCCAAACCACGGAGGAGGATTTTTGCATAAAGCTAAGCCTCCCAGCTCCACACTAGGAACTACAGCTCTTTCCAGGTCCTTTTTTTTTTTCTAAAGAAATAAGATATCTGGATAACCCGGAACGCCGCTTTTAAATATTAATATGACAGTCACTATGGGAACTGCAGAGACCTTGCATCAGCCTTTGCTTCTTTGCAAAAGATCTGCTCGAACAACAGAGGGCGAGTACAAATGAAATTAAGTCTTCCCTAATCATGGGCTGAAAAACCTTGTAAAAAGCAGAAGGAACAAATCTAAGAGCTGCCATTTGTTCAAGATTTGCTTCAAGCACAGGGCAGGTGAATGTGAATCTCCCTCTGATCATAGGCGAGCATCATCTGAACATCCCACCATGAGCTGACCCCACCAGGAACTCCCAGGAGGTGAGACCCAAGAGTCTGATGTTCTCCAACACTGGAACCAAGACCCAAGAAGGATGTCTGATATTCTCCAACATTGGACCCAAGAAGGACGTTCGATGTTCTCCAACATTGGACCCAAAACTCAAGAAGGACATCCGATGTTCTCCAACATCGGACCCAATATCATCTCAGGGCTCCCAAACCAGAACACATATCCCCGCTGCAATACCCCACTTCTACTGGGAATCAAAATCCCTGAGATTTTGGATGGGATCCACCTCTAGAGATCTCAGAAACAATCCCTAGGAGGGCAGGAGGTTGCCATGCAAGTATTTCTGCTCGTAGACGCTCCCATTGGGGTTTCCCAGCCTTTTTGCCCCTGAGTGTAGATAAAGCAGAATATTACAACATTGTGTCGGAACCCACCGCTTGATCTAACCCCACCGCTCGCTCACACAAAACCAGTTGGATGAAGCCAAGCAGCCTCCTGAACTTCTCAGCTGCCACATGGTATATACAAAATACATGTCCTGGGAGGAAGACAAGACATTTCCATCTTTGCCTCTGTTCCCATAGAAACTAAACTCAAATGGAGTTGGGAGAAGAAATTAAACCTTGAATAAAGGAATCTAAAAGGAAATGGCACCTGAGCGGGTGTGGGGAATAGCTGCTGGATAAATAAGGAGAGAAAAAAGCAATGAAAAATAAAGGCATAGCAGGAAGATTAAATTCAAACATGAGGAGCGTTCCCACGTTAAAGTCTTTCTTATTTGGGGATAAAACTGAATTAATAAGCTATGTCCAATTGGAATGGCAGGAAAAAAAACTTGAAGACATCACAGATTAAATAAATTGTAATGAGATGGTATCTGGTCATGAATGTAGTGGTAAGATGGTGCTGAGGGTCAGTCGGGATCCCAGGGGAGTCCAGAATCGCTGTCACGTGCCACCTTCCCTATCCCAGGTGTTAGGAATTACTGGGAGGGAATAAACGGGACAGAGACCACATCACTGGGCAAGTCCACCGAAAAGTGCTCATGTCTTGCATGTTTGTGCCATTGCAATAATTAAAAAAAATAAATGCTAGACCTAGGAAAGGGTAGCCAGACATGTCTGGAATGTAAAAATCCCAAAGGAGCATAAAATACAGCCAAAGATTATTTTAGACTGGCAGAGCCATCACTGAAAATCCAGTTTCATATCAGAGCTAAAAAAAATAATGCAGAGACAAGGACTAGGAAATGATTACTTTTTTTTTGTTTTTTTCCCCGAGATGAGTTTTATGGGTTGCTCTGGAGTTAGCAGGCAGGAGGTTTAGAAGACAAGGAAAGGAAATTACTTTTCATAGCACATAATTAAGCTGTGGAATGTATTCAGCAATGCAGCCAAAACGCATAAATAGGTTCAAAAGAGAATTAGACGAGTTCAAGGAGGACAAGCCCATCGGTAGCTATTAAACAGGCTATTCCGAGGTCAGGAAAACCCCAGAAGCGGCAAGGTACTGGAGGGAAGGATCACCTAGACATTTTTTTTCCCCTTCCTAATGAAATTTTTGCCATGGAGAGCGGAGTTGAAGCCATGTGAAACTTTTCTACCCCTCCCATCGCCCAGTGTCCCATTTTGCATCGATGTCTTTGGCATCGTCAAATCTCTTCTGCCCTAGAGGACATAGGGATAAGACACCAGCTTGCAGACAAAAAAAAACCCACAACAACAAAACCCTGCGGCTTCAAAGGAGAGCTTCAGAAAGAGGATAGGATGGATCCGATTTCTTTCCCTCTTATCAGAGCAAGTTCGACAGCTTTCTGGCGAGCATCAATGCTCCCAATCCAAACTTCACAAGCGTGAGCATTAGCTATGCATGATCTCCTTTAAACTCAAAAAAAAAAAAAAAAGGAAAAAAAAAAGTCTAGAAAGCTGCCAGAAAGCAGATGACAAAAATAGGCAGAGATGAATCAAATATCTGCATGAAAGCAGCAAATTCGCCAGGTTGACCTCAAGCTTCTCCAAAGTAGCTCAAACATTTCAGCCGGAGGCTTTATGTGATCCTCTATCACTCCGTACACCAACTAATAGCTTTTTTAGCTCATTGGCTTGTTTCAACCAAGTCAGAGAGGTCAAGGTCTGGAGGATATCAACCTCTAAGAAGTTTTGTTTTAAAGGAAAGAGGATGGCTGAGGACAGAAGGACAGAAATTATCTCTTTGCTGAGGATGAGAGGCAGAAGCACTGAGCCAGTCAAATCGTTTGGTGCCATTGCCCATAAAAAAAGGGACGCAGAGAGAGCTGCAGGGTATCACAGGATAAGAAAAAGGAAAAAAAGCAGGAGCAGTTCCCAGAGAAGGGGCTGGGACATGCAGGATACCCACCCATGCTCTCAGGGATGCAGCCAGCATCCTCTCCAGAATGCCAACATTGCATCACAAAAGCAATTGCGCATCGCTTTGTAAGAAACTTTTCATTTAGCGACGACATTTCCATTCATCGTAGACCTCTGCTGGCCACCCAAAAGGTCCATCAGCCCAGTAGAAGAGCTTGATTATCAAGGTTTTTTTTTTTTGTTGTTTTTTGTTTTTTTTCCCCCCAAATCTCTAAGACCACACGGGTTTCCAGCCAAACCAGATCCAACCCAGTAGATCCAAACCACGTCTTTCCAGCCAGACAAACCAGCAAGACGCCTTACGCTTGTCTTATGCCTTAGTCACTGGGAGATGCCCAGTGGCATTTTTGTGGGGCATTTTTGGGACAGGTGAAGTTGGTTTTCCAGGGTGGGTCTTGCCTAGGGACCAAGGTGGGTGTTGGGTGATGCTGCATCTTCTCCAAGCAACGTGGCAGACGGTTTCCACTTTGAAGATGGATCATTTTTGGATGGTGGCTTCATCTGTGCTGGCACCGTAAGAAGACGCCATATGTGTCTTCCCCAAATCAGGTCTAGACATTACTGGCAGTGTTGGATTCACAAACCCAAAATTTTCAGGGATGAAGTTTCTCAAAAATCAGACTGAAGATTATCCAAGCACTGGGACTTGTCAACACTGACTGAAATGCTTCTTAGAAAAAAAAAATTTTGCTTTTCCAAACAAAATCTTCAGAGGAAAGATGATTAATGTGTTATTAATAGCAATAATATCTTTGCAATATTGGAAGTGTGAAATATTGAGTGGAACACTTTGAACTTTAAGTCATTTGCCAAAAGCCTATGAACAAGCAACAACCTGTAGCAATTCAAGAAAAAATGAGGAGTGATCAGAATTGAAGGCAGAAACTTACCTCACACCCCCAAAATTTCTACAAAAAGGAATTAGACAAATCTCAGGAGCCCTCATTTCAATTCCGAGATCAAGAAAACAAGCATGTCAGGGGCCATATATCAAACACCACAAAGCTGAGCTCCCAGCCAGCAAAGTCTATAAAAATATTGTCAAGCATGTTATTTTTTATATTTCCCCCAAACTCCCCGTGGCTGTGCGCCCAGCTGCACTGCTGCCCTCGCAGAGAGATTCGTGCAGGCAGAGTCGATGCAGAGATGGGTCCTCACCACAGCTCAGCTAAGCTGGGTCTTTTTGTCTCGCATATTTTTGCACAGCTGACTCCACTATGATGCTTTCTATGTGCTCCAAAGCTAAAGCTGGGATGTCCCTTGTTTGTAATGGTTCGATCCCAGGGTGCTGGTGATCCCATCCTGTGTATTTTCTTAGCCCTGTGTTGTGGTTTTGCCCCTGGCTGGCAGCAAAACTCAACACCCGCTCGCTCACCCTCCTGGGGATGAGGGAGAGAATTCAAAGGGTGAAGGGAAAAGACACTAGTGGGTTGAGATAAGAACAATTTAAGAACTAAACTACAGAATAATGGAAAATAATAATGATAATTATAATAATAGTAATATATACAAATGAACGATTCACAGTGATATTGCTCACCACCCCATGACCAAGGCTCAGCCCGTTCCCAGCCAATGATCCTGGAGCAGGGAGAGTCCTGAAACCGCAATCCTGGAATGGAGAGAAGAGCCCAAGTGTCTGAGAGACCAAGATGACCCTGAGAGAGGGGTGACCCAGAGGGAGACAACCCAGAGCAAGAGAGAGAGTCTCACCTCTATCCTGGGCATGCCATGCATGATGTGGAATAGACCATTGGTCAGTTTGGGTCTCAATCCTAAACCTAAGATCAAATCCTGGGCTGGCAACTGGGGCTGTGCTCTCTCCCAGCTTCTCCTGCCCCTGCAGACCCTGGCCCAGCAGAGAAGCTGGAAAGTCCTTGAGTGTCCTGGCAGCAACTCTAACCATCAGTGTGTGATCAGCTTCTTCTCAGCACAAATCCAAACACAGCCTCACACTAGCTACTGTGAAGAAACTTAACTCTGTCCCAGTTGAAACCAGGACACCCTGCAAGATCTGCTACCTTAAAGCTAAAAGTTGTTTTTTACAGGGAGAAAAAAAAAATCCCAGAACTTGCTTCAGGACAAACAGAAAGCGACAAGCTCCAAGATACACAATGTGGATGGAGGACTGATACAGAATAATTTTTTTATTATGAGGGTGGTGAAATACTGGCCCAGGTTGCCCAGAGAGGTGGTAGATGCCCCATCCCTGGAGGGGTTCAAGGCCAGGTTGGATGGGGCTCTCGGCAACCTGGGCTAGTGGGAGGTGTCCCTGCTCATGGTGAGGGGTTGGACTAGATGACCTTGAAAGGTCCCTTCTAACCCAAACCATTCGCTGATTCTATAATTTTATGACTGATACCTTTATGCTTCAGGGCCAGGAGGATCAGCATCCCTAAGGATGGAGGCTGATCATATTTATGGGAAAAAAAAAAATCCAAGTTAGAGGCAGCAGCAGAGCTGTTGTCTGGCAGCTGGGCAGGCAGCGAGGGAGAGCAGCAGGCAGGCATTCCAGCACGGATCGTTGCAGCTGCTGCATCCCAACCCTCCTCACCATGTGTGCAAGGCATCTTTTCCTTCAATTACTACTTTTTTTTAACTCGTTGATAAAGAAAAACTTCATTTCGATGCAGCTGTAACTTCAATTTGACACAATCCTGAAGGACAAAGAATTAACTTTCTACTTTAAAACTCAAGAAGATAAAGCCTAGATGGGGGTCCCATAGTGAGGTCCCCATCATGGGTCTGCAAGTAGCAGGAAAAGGACAAAAATTCCACGAAAGCAATAAAATTTCCCACTTTTTCTTTGCTAATTCAAGCTGTATCAGAGCACAAGAGGTTAATTCTGTTTTACAGATTTAATGCGGGGAAGTTAAAGCAGTTTAAAGCATTGGATTGCAAGCCTGTATTAAATATTTAACTTCCTTATATTCCCAAATATTTAACCCATATATATTTAACTTCCTTATATTCCCAAATATTTAACCCTTAAATATTTAACTTTCTAAATAATTCCTAAATATTTAACCCTTGTGTATTTAACTTGCTTATATTCCTGAATATTTAACGCTTATATATTTAACTTCCTTATAGTCCTAAATATTTAACCCTTACACATTTAACTTCCTTATATTCCTAAATATTTAACCCTTAAATATTTAACTTTCAGATGGGGGGTATACCAGGTTGGCCCTGGTGCCAAATTCGTTTTTTCACCAGAGTTCCCACGACAAATATCACTGGGAGGAAAAATGAGAATATTTGATAATACAAGAGAAAATGGAATAATCCACAATAAATTAATTTTCAGTGCTAACGAGCATTGCAGGGGTGTCTGGAAAAAAAAATATTTTCACAGATTTGCTCAACTAAACCGCAAGTTGTGGAAAGCGAAGCCTGAAAGCACAGCTTGTGCTTTTGAACTCCAAATTATTTCAGAAACTGGAAGTCTGCGAAAGCCTGAAATAAGGGAATGATGAACACCAGATCTGACCTACAGAGAAAAATATGCATCCTCCCCAGAGGAGGCCAGAGCCGAGATTAAATATTGGCACAGCTCCATCGGGGTCAAGTGCATGCCTTCCATATACCGAGAGGGGTCTTAGGGTAGTTTTTGTTTTAGAGCAAAGCAAAAGGACCTTGTCCTAACTCATGCATGAGGTTTGGTGATAGCGGAATGAAGGCTGGAAGCGGCAGCTGTTGGCGAGCAGGAGATTTGCTCCGTTTTGAGGCCAAAAAGTGGCCACCTGTCACGGTCCTGCCATCATTTGATTTCCCATCACGGCTGGGGACAATGGGAGGAACCGAGGAGGAGGAGGGATGGTGACTTGGGATGACTCATGCCAAGACTGGAGATGAAAACAAGCAATCCTTGTTCCCAAGACGTCAACTCCATTTAACTGTTGCAGTTGCTGCATCCTCTAAACATTGAGTTCAACCCTAAGAATCCCTGCGATGATTGGAGCAATTAGAGCCAGTAAGACAAGATGACCTTTCCGAACAACGGGCAGAGAGATTATCCGCAAGAACCTGCTCCCATCTAAATATCACATAACCTCTCGCTCCTCCTCTGATAGGAAAAAACCATTCGGAAGCAGCACTCCCCCTCTTCCCGACAGCGACGCGGTGATATTTATAGGACGATGAGATAACGCTGTAAAACAAAAAGTCGCTTCCAAGCATCAAGATGGTGGCCCTAGACAGCAAATCTAATTTTTAGCAAAAGAATGCCCCCCTCCCAAGCAGAGCAGTGGGGAGAAGCTTGCTGTATGCAGGTTGACCCACCACAAAAAATCCCTCCATCCTTTGCAGAAATTCTGGAGTAAATTTACAATCGGGTGCCACCTCCGCATGATCGTTGGAGATTCTGCTTCTTGCTACCCATCTGCCCAAGCCCCTTCCCAAACCCCACCGTGCACTGTATTTTGCCACCGGAACGAGCAATAGAAAACAAAAAAAGCCTCGATCGTTCCTCCAAACACAAGCACGGACAAAAAAACAAGAGGCAAAAAGGAGAGGAACCGCCTGCTACCCGCAGCGAAACCTGGCCATATGTTCCGCTGTTATAAATCACTCTGCCAGCACGCCTCATACCCGGGCGCAGAATCCAATCGCTTGGCACAGTTGGTGTGAAATCTGTCATTCGGGCTGCCGGGATGACTGAAAAGTCAGTTAGGCAAAGCAGGTTGCCCCCCCTTTCACCCTCCCTCCAAACCTTCTCTCCATCCAGGAGAAATATGGGTTCGCACCTTCCCAATGGAGCCCTGAGCATCCAGTTGGGATCCTTCCGTTATCCCATCCCCTGTGCTCCCCCAGGACCATTCCTGCTCTTGAGGGGATGCTGAATGCCATTGTGTTTCAAGAGTTAACTTAAATTCTCCTGGTGGTTGCACACACTTCTGTGACCACTTGAAGGAGACACCCCATGAGATCGGCTTCTCCTCTGTGCTGTCACGATGCCAGTGAGAATTAACACAGCAGTGGAAGGGCCCCCCCAAAACCAAGAGCATCTGTGCTGGGCAAGTCAGAAAAGCCCAGTCGGTGAGAAGAAAGCCACCTCTGATGGTGGCCAAGACACAGGCATGGAGAGAAACACGGCAAATCCAAGACGCTCATGTGAACCTTGTGAGGTTCAACAAGGCCAAGGGCAAGGTCCTGCATGTGGGTCGGGGCAAGCCCTAGCACAGACACAGGCTGAGGGGGAGAATGTATGGAGAGAAGCCCTGAGGAGGACTTGGGAATGTTGGTTGATGAGAAGCTCAACATGACCCGTCCACGTGTGCTGGCAGACCAGAAACCACCTGTGTCCTGGGGGCATCTCCAGCAGCGTGAGCAGCAGGGCAAGGGAGGGGATTGTCCCCCTCTGCTCTGCTCTGCTGAGACCCCCCCTGCAGTGCTGCATCCAGCTCTGGGGTCCTCAACACAGGACAGACACGGAGCTGTTGGAGTGGGGCCAGAGGAGGTCACGGAGATGGTGCGAGGCTGGAGCAGCTCCTGTGCGAGGACAGGCTGAGAGAGTTAGGGGTGTGCAGCCTGGAGAAGAGAAGGCTCCGGGGAGACCTTCCTGTGGCCTTTCAATACTTAAAGGGGGCTATAGGAGAGATGGGGAGGGACTCTTGATCAGGGGGTGGAGTGATAGGATGAGTGGTAATGATTTCGAACTAAAAGAGGGGAGATTAGACTAGATCTAAGTGAGAAAATTTTTACGATGAGGGTGGTGAGACACTGGACCAGATTGTCCAGAGAGGTGGTAGATGCCCCATCCCTGGAAGGGTTCAAGGCCAGGCTGGATGAGGCTTTGAGCAACCTGGGCTAGTGGGAGGTGTCCCTGCCCATGGCAGCAGGTTTGGACTAGATGACCTTGAAAGGTCCCTTCCAACCCAAACCATTCTATGATTCAATGATTCTATGATTCAATGATTCTATGCCGCTGGTAAATCAGCAGTTTGACCATGCAGTGTTTTTGAGACCCACCAGTGGATCTACCCTCCATGACCGCATGTTGCATGTTGAGCCACTTCCCCCTAGAAAGCTGCAGAAACCATCCCTCTAAATATCAGCTATGGAGCTCAAGGGTTCATACAGGCACTAGCAACAGCTTCCTCCAAAGTTATAAAGGCTTTTCAAATACTCCTAGTCCAGTTTATAATCTAAGACCAAGACACCATGGATGCACATGGGAGAGAAGACAAAGGAAATGGGATGAAATGATGAAACCACGCATTCCTGCTCAATCTGGAAATTCAATTTGTTATTTCTGAGCTGATACAAGCAAACAAGAAAAGCAGTCCAACAATTAACCCATTTGGATGAAAGATGGTACTAAAGAGTCCTGGACTCCTACCTCCAGTGTGCACATCTTCTCATGCTGCATCATAAAGCCCCTGTCTAAGGAAATAACTGAGCAGAGCACTAGGAAACTATTTTATTTCCCATACAACAAGCTGGAAAGCAAGGTTTCCTTTCTGCACCCTGTTTTCTATAAGACGCATGAAAAATCACCATGTTTTATATAATGTAAACTACCCAAACAAAGTGCTGGAGCAAAACAAACAAACCTTTTCTGAAGACTTTCCACGAGTACTCTTGGATGAGATGACAAAGCCAATTTTTATGAAGTATACGCAGCAAAGCCTGGGAGCAAAATTGCATTCTTCTTTCTCTCTTGTAGGGAAAAAAAAACCCCAACAAACCAACAGCTGACCTTAAGGCTAAAGTGAACAATTGTGAGACAACTCTAAGTAACCTTAAAACTAAAAAAAAAAAAGCCAGAAATCAATGTTGGGTTTGTGGACTAAAACTTGGATATTGAACTTTAAGAAATAAACCAGGGATGTCAATAAATAACATTTGACCTAAAAGGGCTACTTTTCTACACAAATCACATTAAATGAACACAACGAAACAAAACGCTTTCATGTTTCACCAATCCTTGGAACAAACTTTGTAAAAGGAAACCTACCCAAAGAGCAAAAACCCCATCCCAAACTGCATAACCCACCACGAAAGAGTGACTTGGCAGGTGGGAGAACATTTGCTGTTTCCAGAGACTCCTTTGGCAGAAGCAGCAGATTCCGGAGCCTCACACCCTTCGGCAGGCGAACGCAACAACGATAGGATAGTCCTCAAAACTTGGCCTGGATGGTCAGCTAGGATGCGGAAGGCTGATCCTGGCTATAAATCTCAGAAACTTATATTACAGTAGCTTCCCAGAGGTCCTTATATATAAGACAAAAGGAAATCTTTGCGTCCCAATTGGAGCAAGACTGTGCAGAAAAGGAGGAAGAAATTTAAGATGAGAATATTGCAAGTTTTCTGCAACTAGGGAAAACTCTGCATCTTCCAAAAAAAAAAAAAAACCACCCCAAAAACCACCAACTCCCAAAAGAGCAAGAACGACCCTCCCTCCCACCTTCTCAAGGTCTCAGTCCTTATTCTAGTTAGGAGATGGAAGGCTTGCAGCACAGGAGTTACAGCCCAATGTCATGTTTCCCTGTTTTTATAATATTTCAGGCCTGAGCGGACATTAAGAAGTCACCCAGGCCACCTTCCCCTCCTCCCCTACGTACAGGGAACTTCAAAGTTATTCTGCTCAGAGCCTTTTTCAGTCAATTCCCAAGGATGGACATCTCTAGGAGACCACTCTCAGGTGAAGACTACATTAAGAGCCCTCCATGGTCCAGCTCTACACCGTCTCTCATCCTCCCCCTGTGCTCCATCCATGGAAAAGCCAAGTTCTGTCTCCACCATCATCCCATAAGGTAGGTAAATATGACGGTCGGATCCACTCCCAACCTCCTCTCCAGGCTGAAGAAGCCCAGCTCTCATTAAACGCATACATCAACATGATGCCCTCTAAGAAAGATGTAGCAGACCCCTCTGGTCTCCACCATCACCCCATGAAATAAGTGAAGATGACAGCTGGATCCACCCTCAGCCTCCTCTCCAGGCTGAAGCTTGTTAAACGCTCACACCAATGCAATGCCCTCTAAGAAGACGTAGCAGACCCATCTGGTCTCCACCATCACCCCTTGAGGTAGATGAAGATGACGGCTGAATCCACTCCCAAACTCCTGTCCAGGCTGAAGGAGCCCAGCTCTTGTTAAACGCTCCCATAAACGCGATGCCCTCTAGAAGAGGAGGCAGCAGACCCGTCTGGTCTCCAACATCACCCCGTGAAGTATGTGCAGATGATGGTTGGATCCACACTCAGCCTCCTCTCCAGGCTGAAGCTCATTAAACGCTCACATCAACGTGATGCCCTCTAAGAAGACAGAGCGGACCCGTATGGTCTCCTCCACACCAATTATTCAACGCTTGGGACAGACATTCCCGGAATGATCAGGCTGCAGCACCATCTGTTCCATCACGTTGGGCTGTCTGGTGCAGGAGAAAAGCTTCACTTGTGCACGAAAATGTTTTCCAGACCCTGGTCTGATTCTGCTTGCCGAAGCCGGAAGATCTCAAACATCTCGTTGATTTTCCGTTCCAAGCACCGCAGGTACATTTCCGTGCTGTATTTGGTAAGAACCAGCAGTACCGCACAGTCCTCTGCTATCCAAACACGTCCATATGTAGTTACGTTGTCCCAGCCCACTCCAGCAGAGAGAAAAAGAAGAAAAAAAAACCAGCAGTGACATCATTTCACGGTGCCTTGGAAGACACCCAGATTGCACAACATGTGGAGTGGCGCGGGAAGCCTGACCAAACACGCCAACAGCTCCAGCGTGCTCCACGATCTTCGTTTCATGCCTCAGCCTTCTCTCCCATTTCACTGAGTGTTTTGTGGCCAAGAATTCCATTTTGGGGACAAGAGCTGTTCTCTGGTGTTTTCAGCCTGGACAAATTTGGCTTCTCCTTCCTCCCCCCTCACTTCTCCAGTGCTTATGGTGGTATCTGGCTGGCCAACTGGAGAAGAGTTGAGAAGACTTGCCATGGGCACCACAACCGAGTACTGCAGGAGGCTGTATGAGCCCACCTTAGTTGTCACACGGAATCATCGAACAGTTTGGGTTGGAAGGGACCTTCAAGATCATTTAGTTCCAACACCCCTGCCATGGGCAGGGACACCTCCCACTAGCCCAGGTTGCCCAAAGCCTCATCCAGCCTGGCCTTGAACCCCTCCAGGGATGGGGCATTCACAGCTGCTCTGGGCAACCTGAGACACGGTCTCCCCATCTTTCCTGGAGTTCTGCCCCCCCCCAGAAGTTCTGCCAGAAGGTCTCCCTGGAGCCTTCTCTTCTCCAGGCTGCACACCCCCAACTCTCTCAGCCTGTTCTCGCACGGGAGCTGCTCCAGCCTCACACCATCTCCGTGGCCTCCTCTGGCCCCGCTCCAACAGCTCCGTTGTCTGTCCTGTGCTGAGGACCCCAGAGCTGGATGCAGCACTGCAGGGGGGGTCTC
This sequence comes from Pterocles orientalis, assembly GCA_011057875.1. Taxonomy (NCBI): domain Eukaryota; kingdom Metazoa; phylum Chordata; class Aves; order Pterocliformes; family Pteroclidae; genus Pterocles; species Pterocles orientalis. The sequence goes on from WKFP01013709.1 coordinate 117,069, forward strand.
AGCAGAGCGGAGCAGAGGGGGACAATCCCCTCCCTCAGCCTGCTGCTCACACTGCTGGTGACGTAGCCCACGACATGGGTGGTTTCTGGGCTGCCAGTGCACGTGGCTGGGTCATGTTGAGCTTCTTAACCAAAATCCCCAAGTCCTTCTCCTCAGGGCTGCTCTTAAGCCACTCATCATCCAGTCTATCCTGGAAGGAGAGGAACAGCTCCTACAGCAGCAAGGAAGGGGATTCTTCCATGTATCCCTCCGTCCTTGCTCCACAGAGGGGTCGGGAAGCTCCAATCTCTTGTTCTTGTCCAATGTCAAGTCTCCAGCTGTGCAGAGGACATAACAAAACCTTCTTTAAGAGATCAGGGAATCACAGAAGGGTTTGGGTTGGAAGGGTCCTTAAAGATCATCTACCCCTACCCCCTGCCATGGGAAGGGACACCTCCCACTAGCCCAGGTTGCTCAAAGCCTCATCCAGCCTGGCTTTGAACCCCTCCAGGGATGGGGCATCCAGAGATGCTCAACAGGTTTTGGAGCAAGGCGGAGGAGAGGTTAATATGTTTCAGTTCTGACAACCTTAAACTCATGCATTGATGATGTCTCAAGACCCAAGAAGGTGGCTGCAGCCCCCTCGGGTGAACACAGAAGTCCTCCTTCATAAGAGCTGTGCCCTCAATCCCAGACGTTTATGCCATTTATGGAGATTTTTATGTTCATCCTATTGCCTGAATCGACAGAACGCATAAAACATTTTGTATTTGACAGCTCTAAGGATCAAAACTTCTTCTGAGGACTCGCTGCATGATTGCCTATCAGGGAAAAGTGCAGAAACCTGCCATTAAATCCTATTCTCTGGTGTCCGAAGGTGGGCTGCGCATTACAACTACATGCCTATTTGTCAACAGCCCCATACTGGTTTCCAAACGATACACTGCTGGCGGCTTGCTTTTGTTCCTCCTCCTCCTCCCCCAAAATTCTAGAAAAGCTACAGCCGCGCACAGAAATAAGAGTGCCGCTTGCTAATTTGGTACTAAAACAAAAGGGAAAAAAAAATACAGAGGCCTCAAACCCCCGAGCCTTTTTCATTCAGCTTGAGCTATTCAAGGTTTTTAGTACCCTGCCAGCTTTGCCTGCTGCTGGGCACCCTTAGAAAAAAGCAAAAGTGATGCATACATCATTGCAGCCCCGAAAATGAGCTCTGCAGATCCCCATGCATCAAGCAGCAGTGTATCCTCCCTTGCTATTGCATCTCCCATGATAACTGGGGCAAGAACTGGTCTTGGTTTCCTAAGACGGATGATACAACTCGTTTTCTTCCAACTCAGCGAATTGTGTTGACCCTAAAGGTGAAAAAAAATCTCTACGAAGACGTGACTCCATGCTACAGCATTAAATGGAAACGCTTCAGAAATAGAAAACCTGGGGGTTTGATCCTACTCCGTCACGCTGCCTCTACAACAATCATCATCATCTTTGGCGGGCCTCCATTTGTTGTGGTGAGGTCGCAGATAATAAGGGCCCCGTGGCAGGACACATTATCACGTAAGCTATTAACGACAACAACGTTTAATTACCTTAATCCATTTAATAACGTTTTACTAAAATTAGCCAGATAAATTGCTCTGATAGTAATGTTTGAGATGAATTCTGCTCAGATTCTTGGTATTTAACCCATTTCTCCACGTATCTGAATACAGAGCATAGCTGCTCGGGGTGGGAACGTGGAGGAATGTTTCTTCTGTGGCATTTGTAGATTGGCAAGGAGCTCTTCTAATCTCCTTAAAAACTCTTCCAAACACTCCCCCGGTCACTAACAACTGGTTTTGTTCTTTGGAAAGACCAAGCGAGAAGAGTTAAGCCCACGCCAAGTTTCATTTGCTCGGGACTAGGAGCTAAACAAGTGTTGATGAAGTGCCGCACAACAACAAGAAGTTCCTCATTTTGTTTATACAGCACATACTGTCCGGTCCATGGTCGCAGATGAAGTGTCTGCATTCGGTTTCCAGTGGGAACAGATTGGTCTGGAAAACACTTCCAGCACCGGGGTTTTTCATTCGCCAGCAAAGGATCTTGAAGCACATGGTGTGGAGGTTAGCCAGCTCCCCCAGACAGACGACTTGGGTGGCTGCCAGAGCTTCTATCAACGCCCCATCCCTGGTGTTCTGTGTTTTTGTTTCTTTCTTTCCTCTAGGTTGTTTCCCCAAACGCTACTCCGCACCTTGTTGGGGGTCAATACATGCAGTTTTTACCTAGGTTGCGTTCAAAGAGATGCACGTGGAAGTCTGCAGCAAGATAAAGAACATCAATTCATTTTTCCTTTGCTGTTGCACAGATGGGGAGCAACAAAAACAACAACAACAAGCTTAAATCTTTGCAGCATCATGAAATTTCCGTATCTTTTCAGGCTAAGCCTCAGTCCTAGCAGCAAGGACTTGGCCATGCAGGAGAACCCGGTTTCATCACCTGGAAGCTGGACCAAAGAGGACATTAAGCTCTTTTAAACAGATCTCACCTTGTTGGCAAATCTATTTTCTTGGCCAAAAGGCAGAGAATCGGGGATGTTAAGCGAGGAAGTCACCCAGAAGATGATCAGCATGACAAGATTTGGCTGAATACCCGCTCTTGGTCACGTGAGAAGAGCCAGAGCTGCCAAAGCCCCGGATACTTTCAGTCTCCAGAGTTATTCCCAGGCAGGCAAAGCTCTCGGCTTGAACTCAACCCATGCCCAGCAGGCAGAAAGTCCAAAAAGCTGAAACACAGTGTCCTACTGCCTGTTCCCAGCATCTTGTACAGACTTGTCAGGCTTCCCCCACAATTTATGCATACTCTTCACCATCACATCAAAACCACAGTCTCCCAGTTCGCATTTAACTCTTTAGGAATCATACGGTGGAGTATGTAAATGCAATATTTTGGAAGGATCTTTCTAGCAAAGCAATGCTAAACTTTAACTCCCAATGGTACAGAGTTTTCCTTCAGACTCCTCATTTGGAAACACATCCCGTAATCCCCATCGCACCCTTCCCTGCAGCGTCTTTTTCAGACAGCCCGTGGGAAGGCAGCTGAGCTCTGGCAATCATCTTGCCAGGAACACATGCTTCCCTGCTCCAGTTTCCCCATACGCCGTGGTTACTTTGCTCAATTTTTCTGCTACTACCATCATCAGGGTAGAACTAGATTAGATATTAGGAAGAAATTTCTTATGATGAGGGTGGTGAGGTGCTGGCCCAGGTTGCCCAGAGAAGCTGTGGATGCCCCATCCCTGGAGGGGTTCAAGGCCAGGCTTGATGAGGCTTTGAGCAACCTGGGCTAGTGGGAGGTGTCCCTGCCCATGGCAGGGGGTTGGAACTAGATGGTCTTCAAGGTCCCTTCCAACCCAAACCATTCGAGGATTCTATGATTTTATCATGCATTTGTCCTAGCCATACAACAACAAGCACCAATCTGCAGCCAGGTGGTCAAGCTCATGGAATCATCAAATGGTTTGGGTTGGAAGGGACCTTCAAAGGTCATCTAGTCCAAGCCTCCTGCCATGGGCAGGGACATCTTCCACTAGATGAGGTTGCTCAAAGCCTCATCCAGCCTGGCCTTGAACACCTCCAGGGATGGGACATCTACCACCTCTCTGGGCAGCCTGGGCTAGCGTCTTCACCACTCTCATCGTAAAAAATTTCTTCCTTAGATCTAATCTGAATCTCTCTTCTTTTAGCTTAAAACCATGACCCTTTGTCCTATTGCTTCAGACCCTACTAAAAAGTCTCTCCATCTTTCTTACAAGCCCCCTTTAAGTATTGAAAGGCCACAAGAAGGTTTCCCTGGAGCCTTCTCTTCTCCAGGCTGCACAACCCCAACTGTCTCAGCCTGTCCTTGCATGGGAGGTGCTCCTCAGCCCTTGGACTATTTGTGTGGCCAAATAACCCCATCCCTGCCTCCATCCTGAAACAAGATGGAACCAGCCGGCAGAATTGTTACACATACGTAGCGACACTTACTTATTCATACTGAAGTTATCAGGACTAGCACCATACCATCAAAACTGTATCGAAAGAGCTCCCAAATCTCCCAGCACCCAAAAATACGAGCGGAATTACATGAGTGCAGAAGAGAGTAAGCTGTCCAGTCCAAAACAGATTTTATATATTTTTCTTGGAGAATTCTAATGTGGGGAGGAAAAAAAAGTGATGTGAAGAAGGAAAGAGACAAAGGTCGCTGAAGGTGTTTTACTTTAATTGTCTTACAAAAATAACTATATCCAACCATCCTGATTGCCAGAGAACAAAACCCCAGAAGATGGAGAATGAGGTGGTTTAATCAAATGCTGAAAAAAACAATAATCTGTTGCGTAGGAACGCAAACTGATACAAACCAAGTCTTTCCCACTTAGATGATGAGCCATTTCTCCCTGGCAGAACCAGACTGGAAAAATACTTTCATATTTCACAAGGAAATGTGAAATATGCAACAGAGGCCCAAGGAGGCTTCAGAATCTACTCTTGGAGGTTTTCAAGACCCAACTGCACAAAGCCCTTTGTAGCTCAGATGAACTCAACACTTTGAGCAGAGGGTTAGACTGTCCAACCTGAACAATTTTGAGTCAATAACACACAGAATGTCTTTTTATGGGCAAATGAGCCACTACTTGGGATAACAGGAGAGCACAGCAGAAGATGAAGATGATGTTCAAGAAGGAAGGGTTGAGGAACTGTAGGATCATAGAAGGGTTTGGGTTGGAAGGGACCCTAAAGATTGTCTAGTTCAGCCCCCTGGCCATGGGCAGGGACACCTTCCACTAGACCAGGTTACTCAGAGCCTTATCCAGCCTGGCCTTGAACACCTGCAGGGATGGGGCATCTACAACGTCTCTGGGCATCCTAGTCCATGCAGAAAGCATGATCTGTCTCTGGGAAAGCACCTCTGAACTGGCAGTGTTGAGTGCTATGGCATGCTAGGAAGCACTATGGTAACCAGTGTTTCCAGAAGAATTTCTAGAGGCTTTGGACCACGGGAACTTTCATAACCTGGTAAACTTCCAGGTTTCTCAGTGGTGTTTAATCCCTAATCTTCTGCAGCTTCATTATGCAACCACATGCAAAACACTTCTTTTTTGTCTCCATTTCCTTTTTTTTTTTTTTTTTTTGTGTGTGGTTTAACCATTCCAGAAAAATAAAACATCGTGAAGACCTGACCAGGCTCATGCCCCACTGTCTGTCAGCTACACGGCCATGGAAAGCCCATTTACCTCTGCATCAAGCCCAGGCATGAAATAACATCCTCCCAAATTAGTTGTAAATGCCCATGGACTTACACTTAAGACATCCGCACATCTTCAGGGTGCGGATCTAATTTATTATAAAAAACTGCTGAATTCTTTCTAGGTATGTCGGGTGGTGGCAAGTGTCTGAAATATTTAGAAACCTGGAGACGTTCAAGGCCAGTTGGATGAAGTTTTGAGCAACCTGGGCTAGTGGAGGGTGTCCCTGCTCATGGCAGGGGGTTTGGAACTAGATGATCTTTAAGGTCCCCTCCAATCCAAACCATTCAGTGATTCTATGAAACCAGAGGAAGACTGAGGATGCTCATGACCCCATTTTATCCACCGCATAGCAACACAATACAGCAATTTTATACACCAACACAAAGCCAGAGTCCTTCCCATGATGGTCCTTCAGCCACCCAGATTTAAAACAGCCAAGTAAAGCCTTTGAAAAAAAAAATTCATCTCCCTAGGTACAACAACTAACTGCAGAACAGCGTTTTTATGGAGATGCAGCTACAGTAGCAGTCACCAGGTGCTTGAGAATAAACAAGTCTCCCAGTAGAAGCAAGCCTTTCAAGTTGTATTTTGGGTTTTTTTAAGTTATACATCCCACAAGCTGCATGTTCTGGTTGGGCACCAGATGGACAGATGTAAAACAGTAACTTCTGGAGAAGATGACAGCAAAACACAGATGTAAGTGATGGTTGGCTAAATGTGATCATTTATTCATAGAATCACAGAATGGTTTGGGTTGGAAGGGACCTTAGAGATCACTGAGTTCCAATCCCCCTGCCATGGGCAGGGACACCTCCCACTAGACCAGGTTGCTCAAAGCCTCATCCAGCCTGGCCTTGAACACCTCCAGGGATGGGGCATCCACAGCTTCTCTGGGCAACCTGGGCCAGTGCCTCACCACCCTCACAATAAAAATTTCTTCCCATGATCCCGGTGCTGGAACCAGGGGTGGGGAAGAAGCAGCTACATGGACAGTGTAGAGAGTCCTTGCTGCAACTTGGAGGAACCAGTTTGTTTCTTCTCTTCTTCCCATTAGTGGAACAACATGCATTAGCCCAGCACTAACTACTTCAGAACAGACCTATTAAGGGATCTCAACATGTCTTAACGGACCTCTTCCCATTCCCACGTATCTTTTTTGCCAGGTTTAATTGTGTTTGACACTGCTTTCTACACTGCTTGGGTTCTCAGGGTGCTTTGGTCCACCTATACAAAGCAGTCAACATACCCAAATATAGAGGCCATCCCATTGCTGAGGTTCCAACAGCTTTGACACACCATTTAAGGCATGTCAACCCTCACAGGACCTTCTGTGTTCTGTCTAAATACACAAAAGCTACTACGTCTGTCCAGCACCAAGTGCGGTGGAGGTCCAGGCTCAAGCTGTGCACCCCAGATGCTGTCAAGGTGTTGCAACTAAATTTAGATCATAGAATGGTTTGGGTTGGAAGAGACCTTAAAGATCATCAAGTTCCAACTCTCCTGCCACGGGCAGGGACACCTCCCACTAGCCCAGGTTGCTCAAAGCCTCATCCAGCCTGGCCTTGAACACCTCCAGGGATGGGGCATCCACAGCTGCTCTGGGCAACCTGGGACACTGCCTCACCACCCTCACAGGAAAAAATTTCTTCCTAATATCTCATCTAAATCTCCCCTCTTTCAGCTTAAACCCATTACCCCTCATCCTGTTACTCCACCCCCTGACCACGAGTGCCTTCCCATATCTCCTGTAGCCCCTTTTAAGTCCTGGACATGCTAATGGATCCCACAGAGCCATCAAATCTTTATTAATAATTTGCTACCAGCCAACATGTTGTTTTTCTCCAAACAACGGGTTGCCAGGACAGTTAGCTGGATCTTTCTGTTTGCCCTTTTAATACATCGGCACAATATTAGTTTTTATCCAGACTTTCTGGTTTCCTCAATTTCCAAGACTCACTGAAAAAATGACGGTCTGAAGAGCTATTCCAAGAGCTATCCGGTCCCACGAAAACCTTGGACCAGACGATCTTTTGAGGTCCCTTGCAACTTGAGCTATTCTACAGAATCATAGAATGGTTTGGGTTGGAAAGGACCTTAGAGATCATCTAGTTCCAACGCCCCTGCCATCGGCAGGGACACCTTCCACTAGACCAGGTTGCTCAAGGTTGCCACCAGACCAGGTTGCTATGATTCTATTTCCCATAAATTATCATTTTTTTTAAAAAGGCATCTAAACTTTACCCTTGTTCTCCATTTTCCAAACAACACTAGGTTAAATTCCATTAGAAGGAGGCTGAGCTGTTCTCCATTTTCGGCATTACCAACAACTACATCCCTTACATCAAATAACAGGCCCAGACTGCGATTAAGAACAAGTTTCGTACACGTTGGGCAGCCACAAGACAAGCTTCTCAGTACTAATTTCTCCCTCTTCCATTTTGATCTCCTGAGTCAGTATCTAATTGATAATTCCGCCCTATCATTTCTCCCTTCCTCCTGATCACTGCATTCACCGCTGTAATTACTAGAGCTATTTTTCACCTACATTGGACTGGTTTTAATTGTTGCAGCCTTCTTTTTTAAAGCTTTCAAACAATTTTTTCTGTCCAAACCATCATAATCACCCAACTGAAAAAAAAAACTTGCCACTAGTTGGGTTTTTCACCACATACCCAAACAGCTCTTGATCATGGGCACCAAAGCAACTACTTGGTGACTGATCAGTTCCTGCCTCATTATCTATCCAGAGGAAGCCTTACAGGACGCCCAGGATCATTTAGATATAATTTAGATATTCCAAGGATAGCAAGATGCCTTCAGCATGTCCTCAGGGTCTTTACCTGTGTGCCGCAGACAGAATATGCATCTTCCGAGGCACTGAATCTCATGTAAGGCAGCAGTCTAGCAGAGAAGCAAACGCTCTGTTAGGACACGTTTATATGTTTAGTGGGTTAGCTGGTGCTGGGTTGACAGTTGGACTTGATGATCCTTGAGGTCTTTCCCAACCTTAATGATTCTACGACACTCACTCACCTGTAGACACCAACTGCTGCAGCCAGGTGAACCAAGCCCCTTTTTTCAGCATTTGCTACAAATCTTCTTCAATTTGCTCTTGCAATTAAAGCAGCAACCACTAGCTCCAAGGGAATGACAGAGGCGATTTAAAACTCATTTTGGCAAAACTAAGCTCCTAAAGAAAGTCGCGCCCAACTCCTGCAAGTGGTTTGGTTTATTTTTGTTTGTTTGTTTGTTTTTAAAGAAGGAGGTTGGGAGATACTCTTCTTCCCCCCAACAAACTTTGCTCCCCACTGCTCGCCATCTCCTGTGCTTAGCTCAGCAGGCAGCTCCCACTCTCACCATCCCTAAACTCCCACTGGGGAATAGGGGCGGAGGCAGCAGCACCACACCCCTAATTACAATAGACTGAGTACAAAAGTGCTTTGGTCTAAAAAGTCCGACTTGCGTTTTTCCTGCATATTTACATCCCGCAGAATACCCATTAAGTCCATGTTTTTAATTACGCCATCAAAACCTCTTGATTAGAGTACAAAAAACCACTGACTCTGAAATTAGACACACAAAAAGCTCATTCCCCCCTAGCCCTTCAGGAGAGCAGTTCACCAAAGAAATCTTTTTATCTGAAGCATAGGATGTCCCAGACAGTGACATATACTCATCCCCGCAGTGAAAAAGCTCGGATACAAGATGAAAGCTTGCCTTATTAGAACTAATTAGGATATAGAGCAAATTTAGCAACACTGGGGACGACCTGGGGCAGCTCATGACGTTGCGAGCTGCAAAATAATCGCTGGCCAGAGCTCTATAGCTCTTTTCAGAAGATCACGTGTACGGGCTTACGCGGTGTGATGCCTCCAGGACCGTCCCGTGTGCCTCGCACTCGCACAGACCATGGCCCTTGACCGTACCGGCTGTCTGCACAGGACACGGGAGGGGAACAGAGCCGGCAGTGTTTTCTCCCCAAGTCATTTTTCTGAGTGTTTCCATGCAGTCGCAGCAAGGGGAGGATTGAAAAGAGCAAAAAAGGGGAAGGCTGTCCTCTTGCCAGGGAATGGTTGCTCTCAATAGTCCTTAACCACTTCTTAAACTTGCTTTTGCCTGTTGATAGCCGTTGTATATAGGAATTGGCCTATAGGAATTGTATATAGGGTTTTGTATATAGGATGTATGTAGGATTTTAGATATAGGATTTTGGATATAGGATTCTGTATATAAGAATTGGCCACGTAAGCACAAGCATTTAATGCGGAGCAAGGCATACGAACGAATTCTTTGACATTCTGTTACTTCACTTTCAGCACCAAATTCCCAAACTGTGAATCTAATCAAAAAATAAAAAAAAAACCCCACACAAAAAAACCCAAGGAAACCAGATAATCTGAAACAGCAGGCAACTTTTGCTCTACAAGAGTTTAAGCACAGCCCAGAAGCCTGTCAGCCTCTGCTGTCAAAACTGCTGACAGATCTCCATCTGCCCAGGAAAAGAGACTCTGGATGCCCCCTTCCTCCATCGTCCCCGCTGTCCCCAATGCTTTACAGCTTGGTGTCGATGGCTTCAAAGAGCGAAGCCCATGAATTCCCATACCCTGCTCTTGCTACGAGCAGCGTGGCACCAAGGTAGCCTTTGGCACAAACCCAAGAGAAGACAAGTTTCAAGAGGATGTTTTGTTCTCCAAGTTCTCGCATCCAGAAGTGAGATGGAGCCCAGCGAAGCAAAAGAAAGTCACAAATTGTCAAAACACACTCATTTCAAACCCGCTATTAGCGCCGTCAGCCACGTTAAGGCTGTCGTATCTACAAAACCTGATGCCCACCTCCATCCATAGAGACGTCCCGTCATCCCTTCATCCGTCATCTCACAGCATCCCTCTGGGCTGCTCAAGTAGACGAGTCTTCAGGGCGACCTTCTCTTTCCTTTCGGTTGACGATGCATCCAGCCGAAGGGTCTAATTTGGGGGGTGCTTTTGCAGACGGGGCTGCGAAAGCAAGTCATCGCATGCCTCCTCGAGGAGAATGAGTGGGCAGGAGATCTCCAGAGGGCTTGGCAAAGAGCCCTCCCCTCCGAAAGCCGTGTGGGTGATGGCACTGCCCTCCCCAATCCAGCCTCCCCCGGGGTTTTGCAACAGAAAGAACCACAGAGAAGCTGTTTTGCTGGAGCCAGACGGCTCTTTCAGAAGAGCTTAATTAGTTGGGCTCCTAAATACATGACGCTTAGATGGGAAACAAGGGGTTGCTTTTTTTTTTTTTTGGTTGGGCTTTTTTTTTTTCCTTCCCCAGAAAGTTTGCAATCTACCCACTTCAGAGCCCATTCACAATCCGCCTGCTCCAAGAACCTGAACACAAGTAATTACAAACAGGAGGAGACAGCCCAGCAGCCTCCCGAGATATTTCCCATACATTTACAGAGCCCTAATCCTGATGCTTTAAGAGATCAGGACCTGCTTCAGATCTGCCTTATTTCAGAAAAAAAAAGAGGAAAAATACTACCACCACCAACAAAAAACTCCCCAGGGTAGCCTGACCTCACCGTATATTCGTTTTGAACACGCAGCTGTAGCAGATGGCTCACAAACAGGATGAAGAATAGGCTCCCATTATAAAAAGAAGAGAAAAAGAGAAGAAGACCTGCCAAGCCAGAAGCTGAACTCAGGACAAGACAAAACCCCATTTTGCCCATTGGAGAAGACCTCTGACCGCCTCAGAGCCATGGGGTAATCAACACAAGATCTGGGCTTTCAATCCTGCATATTAAAGATCTCAGGCAAGTAGTCAAGAAACGACACTGTATAATCCATTTTTAATGCTCTGTACTCTTCTCCCCAATGTCACCGTCCACCTAAAAGAATTTCCCAAGCAACAATTTATCCTGAGTAGTTCAATATTAAAGGAAAATTACAATAGAGGAGGGATTCTGAGCGTAACGATTCTCCCAGCAGTAGTACCCATTTAATAAATGAGTTATTTTCTGGCTGCTGAAAGAGGCTCTTTTACTCTTTCAAGTCAGAGGCATGCCAGGGTGTCGATAGCAGCCTCTTTAAAACCCACTGCTTTTTTCTCCCCTTCCCACTCGAGAACAGTCCTCCACCCTACCTCACCCCCACTCTATCCCCATTGCACTGAACATTGGCCACCAACCTGCTGGCATCCAAACCAACCCCCTCTTCCTTCGAAATTCAACCCATTTTAATAATTCATGGAATCACAGGATGGTTTGGGTTGGAAGGGACCTTAAAGATCATCGAGTTCCAACCCTCTGCCATGGGCAGGGACACCTCCCACTAGCCCAGGTCGCTCAAAGCCTCATCCAGCCTGGCCTTGAACACCTCCAGGGATGGGGCATCCACAGCTTCTCTGGGCAACCTGGGCCACTGTCTCACCATCCTCACAGTAAAGAATTTCTTCCTAATATCTCATCTAAATCTACCCTCGTTTGGCTTAAAACCATTAAAATAATCTGATTTTTTGCAGCACCAATTGCTCACACTTTACTTCTTTTCAGACCATGATCCAGATCCTGCAGCTCCTCCTACGTGGCAGAATTCAGGAATGTGCCATTAGCTTGGCCAAGTTTTGCCAAGATTTATTTTAATTGGGCTCCGATGAAGCCAAATGACTTATTATCACCCAAAGACTAGTCTTGAACTAGCGCTTGAAACCACTATTGTGCTTCCAGTTGTCTTCAACTCACCACGCAAGTCGGAGAAAGTCACTCTGAATAATGTCTCAGTTTCCCAGACTGCACGACTGGGGAAAACCCTGACCTACTTGGCAGGAGTGTGGAGAGCCTGCGCCCTGTTTTTTTTTTTTTTTTTTTAAATGATGTAAGACAACCCAAATCTAAGGCACTAGAGAGAGGGGAATTACACAAAGTCATTAAAAGAGCACCAGAGGGACAGCTTGAAAGCTAGTTATCAGTATTTTTCCTGTAATCCAAAATCCCTCTATCAATTTGCCAAAAGCCTAATCAAACAAACTTTACATCCTGCATTGACAGTTGCCAAACGTAGGTTTGGAGACGAGGAGAGGGCTCCTAATAAAAGGGGCAACCAGCAGCAAAGGTAGGGTGAATATTTACTAGCCAACATGGCACAAATGCAGAGGAAAGCGGCTATTTTTTTTCGATGAAGGTTACAGATCCTGAATTTAATCCTGCTGGGAAATGCAGATGGAGTCTCATGTCTCTTCTCTCATCACAAACTTCCATATCCCAAACCAGCTGAAGCGTTCAGACACATTCCAAGTGCAATAAATACAGACTGTGCCTTTACGGAGCTATCACGAAAGCAGACTGCACCAGGGTAAGAAAAAAAAAAGAGACACCTGGAGGCTCTTCCTTTTTGGTCCTTCTTAAGCTACTGGAAACAGGGGAAAAAAAAAAATCACAACTAAAGAGTAGTAGTGAATTTGTGCAGTGAAGCCTGTTCCTGCCATAATGATGTAGGACTTCAAGAGGATCTTCCGCTCTTTTATCAAACATAGAGCTAAGCCTGTGTCTTGGTTTTGTCTGGGACAGAGTTCACTTTCTTCACAGCAGCTAGTGAGAGGCTGTGTTTGGATTTGTGCTGAGGAGAAGCTGATCACACACTGATGGTTAAAGTTGCTGCCAGGACAGTCAAGGACTTCTCAGCTTCTCTGCTGGGCCAGGGTCTGCAGGGGCAGGAGAAGCTGGGAGGGAGCACAGCCCCAGTTCCCAGCCCAGGATTTGATCTTAGGTTTAGGACTGAGACCCAAACTGGACAGTGGTGTATTCCATATCATGCACATCTTGCCCAGGATAGAGGTGAGGCTCTGTCTGAAAGTTCTCTCTTTTGCTCAAGGTCATCCCCTCTTGGTCCAGGTTGTCTCTCTCTGGGTTGCCCCTCTCTTGTGGTTGTCTTGCCCCCTCAGTCAGGTCTTGGTCTCAGACACTCAGGCTCTTATCTCCTTTCCAAGATTGCAGGTTTGGGAGTCTCCCTGCTCTGGGATCATTAGCCAGGAATAGGCTGAGCCTTGGTCATCGGGTAGTGAGCAGCTGCACTGTGTATCACTCATTTGTACACTTTTATATATTACTATAATTATTATTTTCATTATTATTATTATCTATTTTTAGTTTAGTTATTAAGTTGTTCTTATCTCAACCCACGAGTCTTTTTTTCCCTTCACCCCTTTAATTCTCTCCCCCATCACCAGGAAGGGGGAGAGCGAGTGAGCGGCTGCATGGTGTTTTGCTGACAGCCAGGGTCAAAACCATGACAGCCTGCTCACTGCATGGAGATTCAGCTTCGCTCCATCTCATCTGCCACCAAAGGCAGCGGCTGAGGCCCACAGCACGCTATCTCTACCTCTCCCTCTTGTCCCACACATCCGCCGGCCACATTGAAAAGACTTCTTTCCCTTTGGAAAAAAAAAAAAAAAGGGCTGTTTGTTCCCATGTAGCGATGGCATTTGGCTTCAGGGCCGGACTCTCTCTGCAGGCGCTTGGGCAGACAAAGGCTGAGCCAAAGCTCCCAGCTCATGGCCAGTGCCCATGTAACGACATTACAGACCGACCTTGTTCTGGAGAATAGCAGCAAGTTCATGCTCTCCTGATTTGGAAAGTTCACTGAGCTGAACATCTGCCTGATGTACACTGACACTTTCAGGGGGGGAGAAAAAAAAAAAAAGCAAACAAGTGGGAGGATTTCAGGCATCCAGCTCCAACTCGCGTTCAAACCTTAATCCCTTGAGAAAATACAAAAGCTCTGGGGACTAGGACTCTCACCATAGGTTTGTCAACACCTCCTGCAACGGATTTCATCCTCTACTGGTACCTACTAATTGCTAAAGAGTAATGAATGCATTAAAGTTCATTTGGAGAGAGCTTTACTGTCTGAGCATTGCAACGGGAAGAAGTTCTGCGTTTGTTTGCCACCGTTTATTCGCCCGTAAAATAACAATATCTCCTACAGCATAGAAGACCATGAGAGACCGTCATAAAATCCTCCAGCTGAAGATCAGAAAAATGGTCCAGAGTCTCCCTGTGCTGAAACAAGGCTCATCACAGCTGAGGGATAAAACCTTCGCTGATGAACAAAGCCAAGCCACACTGTCCAGATTCACTGGCCCTCCCAGAAAGGTCGACTGTCATCTGATTTTCCCACCCTGCCCCATTCCACTCAAGGCTACATCCTCCACAGTGGAGCTTGGAAGGAACCCCCATCCTTGACCTCAACTTCTACCATGCCAAGCATGGGATGGCTTGAACCAACAAGGGCAGGGAGGATTTGGGCAGACACCGAGTTGTGAATTAACCATCATTGAGCTGAGACCCAGGTACCCTTTCCCTCCTGAAAACTGTTTAAAGCAAGGTCAAGCCATGTCTCTGAGATTACCATCTCCTAGTTGTGTCAGTCACACCTCACGTGGTGCCCCTTATCCCCCTCACACAAATGTTCATTCAACAGCCTCTCCACCCACCTTCATGGGGTCTGGTGGCACATCTAAGACATTGTAGAGCAGCAGGTGGCTCCTGCTCTGAAGAACTTCAGTCTTGAAGAGAGAAAGTCAAGAAAGTAAAGACAAACTAGGCAAAATCATAGAATTATAGAATGGTTTTGGTTGGAAAGGACCTTGAAGATCATTATGTTCCAACCCCCCTGCCATGGGCAGGGACACCTTCCACTAGACCAGGTTGCTCAAAGCCTCATCCAACCTGGTCTTGAACACCTCCACGGCTTCTCTGGGCAACATCTTCCAGTGTCTCTCCACCCTCATCTTAAAAAATTACTAATACCAGTTGTAGCTGTTGCGCTCTCTGGGATTCCTGCCTTGGTAGATCTAGCTGGCATAGTCCACCCACCTTCATGGGGTGTGGGATGAGTCACAGTGTCCACGCAGAGTCACCAGAAGAAAGGTATGGGTCAAAAACCCCACAAATAAATACGCTGTTCTTTGAGGGATTTTTTTCAATTTTATTTTTAATAGAGACATTTTCCAAGCAATGCTCTACAATCTTAAATTCATCTGACAAATTCAAAACTCCCTGACATCCCTGCAATTAGCTGCAGACAGCTGACTTCCACTTCGACAAACAGCGCTATATTTGCTCTGCACGGCTGTGTTCTGCATCCCGATAGTGTTATTCATTTTCATTTCATTTCATCCTTCACCCCAGAAGCTCAAGCCATGCAGACACCAAAAACATTCTGCAGGATTAGGGGTGGTCAGCACTTTGCAATTTCCTGATCTTTTATTTCAGCTCTTTGAGCGCATGGAAGCTAGAGATGACAGCATCCAAACCTCTCCCTAACCATTCACCATTTTCAAGCCAAGGACTGCATTGCATCATTCGGTTACTAGAGGAAACCAATTTCCCAGTAGGTATTTGATTGCAACAAGCCCAATTCTGCAGGCAGAAGAGCGGACTCTTGTGTAAGCTCCTTGGTTTATCCCGTGCACCATGTGTCCCTGTTCACCAGGCAGCACTGCGCTGATCCCCCCCTCCCCTCCCATGCACAATTAAGAGGTACTGCATCATTTATACGACCTATTTGCATACCAAAGCTGTATCTCAGAATTAGAGCCGGATGCTGTTAGGAACTGGCCCTGATCTAATTTTTACAGATAACCAGGATGGGGTTACTTCTTCTACACCCTCCATGTGACTGTTACAGTGTCAGCAAATGGAGGGATGTGGTAGGATCACAGAAGAATTGAATGGTTTGGGTTGGAAGGGACCTTTTAAGGTCATCTAGTCCAACCCCTCTGTCATGAGCAGGGACATCTTCCACTCGACCAGGCTGCTCAGAGCCCTGTCCAACCCGACCTTGAATGTTTCCAGGGTTGGGGCATCTACCACCTCTCTGGGAAACCTGGGCCAGTGTTTTACCACCCTCATACTAAAAAATTTCTTCTTTAAATCTAGTCTGAATCTCCTCTATTTTAGGCTAAAACCATCACCCCTTGTCATAGAATGACAGAATGGTTTGGGTTGGAAGGGACCTTCGAGATCATCTAGTTCCAACCCTCTGCCATGGGCAGGGACACCTCCCACCAGCCCAGGTTGCCCAAAGCCTCATCCAGCCTGGCCTTGAATCCCTCCAGGGATGGGGCATCCACAGCTGCTCTGGGCAAACTGGGCCAGGGTCTCCCCTTCTTTCCTGGAGTTCTGCCCCCCCAGAAGTTCTGCCAGAAGGTCTCCCTGGAGCCTTCTCTTCTCCAGGCTGCACACCCCCAACTCTCTCAGCCTGTCCTCGCACGGGAGCTGCTCCAGCCTCACACCATCTCCGTGGCCTCCTCTGGCCCCACTTCAACAGCTCCGTTGTCTGTCCTGTGCTGAGGACCCCAGAGCTGGATGCAGCACTGCAGGGGGGGGTCTCAGCAGAGGGGAAGAATATCCTTGCTCGACCTGCTGGTCCCTATCACCTCAGTGACAGCAGATAATGGCTGGAGCTCCACCTCCCCAGGATATATCACTAATGAATCAAACACTGAATCTCAGTGCTTGGTATCACTTGCAGAAGCAACAGGAGACTAAAAATGGCAATAAATCAAAAGCCCAGTGTTTTATTTCTACCAATACCTACTAAGTGTTCGGGTCAGGATGCCAATCCACTTAACTGCAGACTAAAATATTTAAGCCCAGCTGAGTCTGCACCTGAATCCTTGCAACCTCCCTCCCATCTCTCCATTCATTTAGATCACTTAAGAGTATTTCCTACTCCTGTTTGATTGCCAGAGGAGATATTCGCTGCGTAACCTTTGCTTTCAAATCCCAAGCACTGAGCACAGATTTGGGTCAGAGATACGCCAAACTTCCATCAAATCTCCAGGTACAGCCCTTAGCCAGCTGGCCAGCAGTGTAACGTGTATTTTCTTCTCATAGGTTACTACTGGAAAAATCGACCAGAAATCAGAGATTAATAGGAAAAAAATAAAAACAGACAATTTTTTTATATGAGAGACACTAGGTATCAATCTAGAGATTCAACTACAAATGTCAAATGTCAACTACAAAAACTTTGACTTGCTCGTGGCACAAGTTTTCCCAGTCCGACTACACCACTCAGACTTGTTGGATCAAGGAAAGTGTCAGAATCGCTTCCAAAACTTTTATATAAACAATTCTAATGAAGGCAGAATTTTTTGAATTCTTGAGAATGTTTACTTCTCAAGAGCATTCAAAAATCCTCAAAATTCAAATCTCAATTTTTTTGAGAAGATCAGGATTTTTTTCAAAAGCCTCAAAATACTCTCTAGCAACATACCCCATATTTTTCCTGATATATTCAGCATGCCTCAATCAACACACCCTAAAGAGATTTTATTCCTGAACCAGCTTATGCTCTTGGTGTAGCATGTTTGAACTCAACCACTAAACAAACAAACAAAAAAAGGCTGTTCTGAACAGCTTCTTCCCTTTTACATAATATTCACAGTGCAGGACTGGAAGTGGGAGAGGTCAGACAGCACTGGGCCACCGAAATGGAGATTTTTTTCATGCCCTTTACATGATGTACTTCAGATGTACTTGGGTGGCTGGAGAGCATCTTTCCTTGCAGAAGTTCTTAGGAAAAAAAACTGTATTCACAGATGGCACAGCCCCTGAGGAAACCAATCTTTTATGAACACGTGTAACAGCATCAGTGAGTGTATCTTTTAAGTTTTATTGTGTAAAAATGCATCACAGAATCACAGAATAGTTTGGGTTGGAAAGGTCCTTAAAGATCATTGAGTTCCAACCCCCCTGCCATGGGCAAGGACACCTTCCACTAGACCAGGTTGCTCAAAGCCTCAACCAGCTTGAGCTTCAACACCTCCAGGGGTTAGGTTCTCCATGGCAGAGTTCACCAGTTTTACAATTTATTTCCAACTCAGCAACAGGAATCAAACACATGTGGTATGCTGAGTGTAAAGAATCAGAAGGACAAAGAGCTGAAGGAAATCAGCTTTTAGAGGAACGCAAACCACAACTAAGCACTTGGTCTGAGGAATCCCAAGGTTCTTCTGCAAGTCAGAGTGACCTTTCTGCAGCAGAGCAAGCCCAGCCCAGTCACCAGCAGCAGGGCTATCAGGTTATAATTATATATATATATATTATATATATTACATATATAGGTATACCTATAGCATTGCTGCCCAGAGAAGCTGTGGATGCCCCATCCCTGGGGGTGTTCAAGGCCAGGCTGGATGAGGCTTTGGGCAACCTGGTCTAGTGGAAGGTGTCCCTGCCCATGGCAGGAAGGTTGGAACTCAATGGTCTTTAAGGTCCCTTCCAGCCCAAACCATTCTATGATCCCATAAGGTGTTCCACCACCCTGGAGGCATTCAAGGCCAGGCTGGATGAGGCTTTGAGTAACCTGGGCTAGTGGAGGGTGTCCCTGCCCATGGCAGGGGGGTTGGAACTGGATGGTCTTTAAGGTCCCTTCCAACCCAAACCACTCTATGATTCTATGACCTTAGAATTCAACAAAAGTGGCAGAAAACTGAGGCACTGCCCTGCTAAAAGCAGTAATATCTCCTTGGTGGCACTTCCGCCAATGCACCTCCAGTTTCGATCAGTAGCTCCAGGTCCTGATGCTATCAGGGATTCAAATCTCTACAGAGGGTTTGTGCTGTTTTCTTTCTCTGGCAGAGCAATTACAGGCACCTTGCAAATATCTAATCCTTAAATGAACTCAACTTCAGTTTCAGCTTCCCGCAGAGCCCAGCGGGTGCCTCTCAAAAAGCACTCCCTGCTACAGCCATCAGTGGAGGAGCCAGTTGTATCACATTGTGCCAGCAATGCTGAGACATAGACAAGCACTCAGTTAAAAAAAAAAAAAAAAAAAAAAAAGGCAAGCTGATGCCATCAAGTTGTCAACTGCTCAATGGGATCCGAAGCCAGGAATACAAAATGGAAGTGTCAGCGAGTGATCACACCCATTGTTGCAAGCAGGTGATTATCAAACCCAAAGCTGCCAGACAAGAGCCTGGTCCTGGTTCCAGGCTTAACGAAGAGGCAGGGGATGGCTAAAGCAACCTCATCCCATTTTTTTAGTGGGAGTTTCAGTACTGCACTAAGCCACATACTTGTTTTGATGGAATAAATCCCTTGAAAGAAAGGAAAAAACCCACAACTTTGGCTGGGAACTAATCTTCTTTGATAAGAATCAGTGTGAGAACTGGAAGCTCCAGTAACAACTAGTCAAAGCCTATTTATACAAGATGTCCATGCCAGATATCTATCGGAGAACTGACATTTGAAAGCATGCACAGAGAAAATCTCTGCTAATACACTCATTTCAGGAAAGGAAAATTTGGAAAATACACTTTCAGTGCTTTCACAAACCTCTGTCTAGAAACTGTTATCTTGTACTATTTTTGTTTTTAAATCATTGAACTATGGCTTCCAGATTATAACGACCTCTGTGACACCGAGGCTAACATCTGATTATTTGGAAATTGGATGAGTTTTGCAGCCAAGTCCAGGTCTTGCACTGGGCAGCCATCCAAAGCATAGGCTTGGGCGAATTCCAAGCACTCACTACCTCATGTTCATTTCCACACCTGTAAAGTAACGACATCCACCATCCCATCACCCTTTGGACAGGGGCTGAGGTTGGAAACACGATCCGGCTTTTCACATTAAAACCAAAGGCAGAATTATCAGCAGCTGAAAGTCCAAACCCTCCTGGGAGGCTCATTTAGGAGACAGGAAACCAGCAGGAAAGATCAGAAGCATCTTTGACTCAATGGATTACGTACAGCTTTGTAGGTTGACCATGTAAAAGCAAAAGCAGAAATAGGTTTGAGTTTGGGTTTTCTTGGGTTTTTGCTGTGACCATGGTGCCAGAGCAAAAAATCCTCAACATCTTTCCAACCAGCACGTCCTGGCACAAACATAAAGGCCATAGTCCTGCGTGTTTTCAACTTTAATCATGGCTTTATCCTCCAATACCATGGGGACCACCTGTGTTCCCAGCACACCCCATCTCCAGTCACACATCTGCCACCCACAGCAGTGCATGCCCCACTGCCGTCCTACCCACACCATCGTGCTTTCTGAAATGAGAAAAGCCACCCAGAAACCCCAGTCCGTTGGACCAGCCACAAGAATTGCCTGAAGAGTCTTGCCTTTGGCTCTAAAGAACTGCCTGCTGCTTTGACTAGGCTTCTTCTGCCCACACAAATTCCTTTCTCCCATCGTTTCTTTCTCCCTTCAGGTAGATTTAACAAGGCAAGCAACCCAGAGAACACGATAACTATAAGTGTGTTAACAATTCTGCTTAATTTATCTCTATTTTCTTGGCCCTCCCCATTCAAGCCATATGTTCTTCAACACAGGAGCCATCTACTGCTCTACAACATCTATGCTGAACTCCATGCCCAGACACATCCATCGCCAACACAGTTAACAGCAACTACCTTCCACTGCAGCTCTTTGAATGAGATGAATAATAATTCAGATCATTACCAAGGCAGACAATAATATTCGAGCTCTACCACCTGCAGCTCCACAACGTATTTCATTAGTAACTCAAAACATCACCTGCCTCTGAGCCGATTACTTTATTGTCAGTGTTAGCTTCATCTCCCTGCTTGGAGCTGAGCACGCTTCAGGAGAAGTCAAACTCAAATGGGTTCTTCAGTGCTATTGTTTTCCCTTTTAGAAGTAGATCACCTCAAATTAAGATACTGGATCGGACCATAGAATCATAGAATGGTTTGGGTTGGAAAAGACCTTAGAGATCATCAAGTTCCAACCCTGATGGGCAGGGACACCTCAAAAGGCTCAAAGCCTCAACCAGCCTGGCCTTAAACACCTCCAGGGATGGGGCATTCACAGCTTCTCTGGATGAGACAGTCATCCATATGAAGAGTTGAGAGAGTTGGCGTTGTTCAGCCTGGAGAAGGCTCTGGGGAGACTTTCTTGTGGCTGTTCAATACTTAAAAAGGGCTTGTAAGAAAGGTGGAAAGAGACTTTTTAGTAGGGCCTCGATAGGACAAGAGGTCATGATTTTAAACTAAAAGAGGGGAAATTCAAACTAGATTTAAGGACGAAATTTTTTACGATGAGGGTGGTGAGATGCTGGACAAGGGTGCCCAGAGAGGTGGTAGATGCCCCATCCCTGGAGATATTCAAAGTCAGGTTGGACAGGGCTCTGAGCAACCTGGTCTAGTGGAAAATGTCCCTGCTCACGGCAGGGGGTTGGACTAGATGAGCTTTAAAAGTCCCTTCCAACCAAAACCATTCTATGATCCTTCAAGTGACCCTTGGTACCTGGAATTTTTTGGTGATCCTTGTAGTTCAGCGCCAGCTTTCAAGTGTAACTTCTGAAAGCACCAAGCTAGTCTGGAAATGGATTTCAGAAAATTTCAGGAAAAACTCAGAAAGATTTCAGAAAAACTCAGATTTCTGAAAATCAGCATAGGACAGGATTTCCAGCAGCATGGTCAACAGGACCAAAAAGGTTGAAGGCAATAATGGGAGACGTACGTGAGCGGGCTACAGAAGGCACCAACTCCCCCAACAGACCACGATTTCCAGAAGTGACGACGTTCCCAAGAAGACATTTCATCTAACCCCGTACTTTGGGAACAAACATTCCCTTTGAACCACTTTTCTGTTCAGAAGACAACAGCAGCCCAGATTAGAGATGTTGGCTGCAGAGAGCTTTGTTCTGGACACTACAGTTGAGCTTTTACATCATCCATGAAGACTTGAGACTAAAAGCACAGGTTCCTGGAGAAACTCTCTATACAAAGAGAAGAGAATTTGATAAATAGTAATGGTGTTGTGTAACAACCACAGCCATTGTTTCTGAACACTTTTGGATTCTTTTCTACGCAAAAGCAGACAGAAAAATTACCTTTTATGACATCTGAGCCTACCAGGTCCACAGTCAAAAAATGACTGATCTCCATCTGAATTTTAGGTATTTCTGACATGAGCTCCATACTGTCATAAATCAATTCCAGCTATTAAATGATTCATCTCGCTATCCAGTAGCTATGTCTTTGATGTTTTGTTATTCCCTATAAGCCTCACCACTTTTCTTCTGAGAAGCCGTAACTTTTTGATCAGCAAAACATATCAGAGGCGAGAGCACACGCTTTGGGGCACGGAAGAACCCTCAGGTCTAAAATAAAGAGTTGTATCTTTAAAGCCAAAAATAGGTTGAAAGTCCTAGATAATTTCAGGAGTCTCCAGTATCAGGTAGGTGTTAAAAAAATAATTCTTCAGATTCCTACTCTGCATTTAGGCTTTTAAAGTTAGAGTAAGTTTTCTTAATTTAATTTAAATTTAAGTACTTAAAGTAAGATGTTATTTTTAGGCATATTTTGATTTGGTGTTTTGGCTTGGGATAAGAAGACAGAGGAATCAGACCACTGAGATCCAGCTTCATAATTCTCCTGAGCGAGGCTGGATCAAGCAGCTCCACCACAGAAACTGCTGTTTATTTCCCCGTTAAGTTATGAATTCATAAACACTTCTTTCACTCTACCCCGATGCTGTGAACGGCAAGGGAGTTCCAAGGAATTAAGAGGAAATGGGGCTTGGATTTAACAATAAAACTCAAATAATCAGAGTTATGCGCCAACATTTATTGCAAACTTAAAATTACCCTGGACATTCCCAAGCAATTGCTATTTTAATGCCACAGGATTTTCATCCTTCCAACAGGAAAATTAGCTCTCTACATTTTCATCCTGGGTATGAAACGCCTCCTCTCCCCCACCTGCTTCTTGGGTGCTTACTGTCGTATTTGTGACCATCCATTCTCTGTATATGGCTGGCATTGAATGAGGACCTCAAATTCCTCAGTACAGCCAGTTCGATGGTATTCAGGTCTCAAAATGGGGGGAAAAAATGTGTGTGACTGTGTCAAAGCACTACAAGACTCAAAATTGAGATTTTTTTTGTAGATGAGGATTTTTTGTTGGGGTTTTCTCTTGTTTGGTTGGTCTGTTTTGTGTTTTTTTTTAATTTTCATTTTGATTTTTATATCTAGACTAATTAGGTAGGATGAAACGATTAAGCAATTGTGAAAATTCTCTTACTAAAACCATAATGAAAAAATAGAAGAAATGTAACATGGCTATCAAAATGGCTAGATCTTTAACTCTGTTCTTTCTGTTCAACAGGTGAACAGAGCATAAATAACTCTCTGATTTTAAAGCTAACTTCACTTTAAGGGTAGACTTTTTCACAACTATTTCTTTTAACCTTGACAGATTCATATTTTATTGGATATTAGCCACTGAGACGAGACACCACTTCATCTCACAATTCACCCTAAGAAATTACGCGATCATTCTTGGAGAGCATCCTAAAACTCAATCTACAATTTAAAGGCACAACCAATTTTACAAGGCGAATAGCGTGCTCACATTTCCACCTGAGCAGATATTCAGCAGCTGCATCTCCTACCAAAAAGGACAGCACCATCCTGTAGAGAAAGGGTGGAGGAATACCAAGCTGAAGGATGCCACCATCACTCACATGCTCACATACTGTACTGTGGACCATGGACCACTCAAGAAGAGTCACCACAGGAAAAACTGCCACCAGATGTGCAATCAAGAAGAAGAGACCACAAGACAAGCTTAAAAAGCATCAACTTACAAAATTGTTATTTAGTAGGAAATGGAAAGAAAGGAAGAAAACATCCCCAGAGTCCTGTTTCACTTCCTGGTAACTTTAGGGTAAGAAATCATAGAATCACAGAATGGTTTGGGTTGGAAGGGACATTAAAGATCATAGAGTTCCAACTCCTCTGCCATGGGCAGGGACACCTCCCACTAGGCCAGGTTGCTGGACCCTCTGAGCACCTTAGAGAAGCAGCAATCAAAGCCCTCAGATACATCTATACTATCTGATAAATTAAATTTTTCCAAGTTCAGCAATTCAAGTATCTTTCTGGCTTGCACAGATCCTGAGGGTCACCCTTGACTCAGTGTGTTCTAGAAACTCAAGTACCCATGTGGCCTCTCAAACATTTTTTATGTTCTTCACAGATATGGAAACAAGAGCTACAACTACAAAATGTAAGACAGCAATTTGAGTGCTAAATTGGGTGCTGGATAGATGGCTTGGTTACCATCTCAATCCCCTTGTTCTCCACTGAGTCACTGCAAGATTTGAGAAGACATCCTTGCCTCCAAATTCCAAAATCCATTTTGAACCTCCTGATATGGTCCATCTCCACAAACTCCTGTGGCAATAAAGGTCTAGAAACACACTAAGAGAAGTCTTCTCACCCATACCAAATGCATCTCCTACCACCCTGTGTGAGGTTTCCTTGGTTTTAGTGCTGAGGGGGCTTCGAGAAGCTCTACATTCACCTTCCCACCACCCTCCTAAGCCCTCAACTATCCTGTTCCCCCCAGCATCACCCAATTTCTTGTGGAAGAACCCCAACCTTTTCACAGCCTCTTAAGACAGCTGCCTTACCGCCTCAATCATTCTTGTTACCTTCCGCTGTACAGACGGATCTCTAGTAATTCGCTAAGAAAAGTGCAATTAAGCCCTTATCCAGATTGTTTATTGCATTAACATCCGATACTTCAATGCATCTAGCTTATATTTGATTTATTCTGTATTTCAGCTAGAAACTAAATGTCATAAATAAATTTCAAACTCTGTCCACTGTGCAAGAGTCAGTTCCAGATAATTCCTTTTGGTGGATGCACCACACACTTTCTAGAATACAGAAGAGGAGAGCCCCTGCCCAGGTAAGATCAATCAGAAGAGTTCGTACACCCAAAAAGTAGAGTCCTGCACTCCAGAAGAGCTTTTTCATAGAATTACAGGACAGAGATCACCCAGTCTAACCTCCCTGCCCAAAGCTGGGCCAACAAGAGCAGGATGCTTAGGATTGTGTCCAGTTGGGTTTGGAACATCTCATGGATGGAGACTCCATGGCCTCTCCAAACTATTCATGAACACCTTCCATCAAGTTTTTCCATTGTTGGATAACACAGATAGGGATGATATGACTTACCATCTGACACCTTAAGCTTCAAAGCACCTGAAAAAGCTTCACAGATAGACCTTCAAGAGAAGTTATTTAGGTTTGTGGGTAAGATTGAATTGGGTATGAAAACCCAAGACCAGACCTGGTACAAAATAAACATTTGATACAAATATCAGCTTTTAAGAATCTCAGAAATCCAACCCATGTAACATTGTCATAGAATCACAGAATGGCTTGGATTGGAAGGGACCTTAAAGATCACTGAGTTCCAACCCCCCTGCCATGGGCAGGGACACCTCCCAGTAGACCATTTTCCCCAAAGCCTCATCCAGCCTGGCCTTGGACACCTCCAGGGATGGGGCATCCACAGCTTCTCTGGGCAATCTTGGCCACTGCCTCACCACCCTCACAGTAAAACTTTGTCCCCAAGTTAAAACACTTTGTCCCCAAGTGCCACAAAGATAACTGAAGTCAGAACCAGCTTCCCCTTCTTCTAGTCTCCACCTTGCATTTCTGACTGATCCAGGATATTGATTTTCTCTTCCACAGAAGTCCCACAATTCAGAGACAGACTTTATGCACCCCCTTTTATCCCGTTCTGGATTCCCTCCACCTATGTAGCTGCCTCCCATCCCATGCAGCAGCTACATCTCCCACCACAAGCCTCCCTCCTTTCAGAGCCGCACTGGATTTTGATTGGAACTTGGGCATGGGAAATGAAAGGGCCATTGTCAAGGTCCCTGAAAAACATCTGGCTGAGCACCCACTCCTTCAGTGACCCTCTTGTTTCATCCGCCACATCATGCTCTGTGGTCCGGGCTGCGTTACGATCCATTCCGATGGAGTGAGGCAATATCTTGGGAGGTTCAAAATTTTCTGCTTCTGTGCCCTTCAGTCCTGCTGCCTCCTTGCTTCTCATCCGAGAAAGGCTTCTAAGCTTCACTTTGCGAACTAAGACCCGAGATACCTTTTGAGACAGTCACTCAAGCAAGATCACAGCTAACATTTGAGCTGCAAATTTTAACCTTTCTGCAGTGCCTCCCAGAGAGTCTGAAAAGGCTTTCAAGCAAAGGGGTTTTCTCAGCTGAAGTTTCCTTTTTTTTTTTTTTTTTTGATCTCCACATAACCTTTCGGTTCTAATAACGGAAATGTTGATAGGACAAGGAATCAAATATTCAAGGCACCTTTTCTCTCCTCCCTCCTGTCGCTGATCACAGTTAATCATCACCACACCACTAAATATTTAAGTCAGTGTGGTCTCACCTGTTTGTCCGCTGGGAAATACCAGTTATATAAAAGGAGAGCTGTACCTCGGGCATACTGGGGCTAGAGTTACAGCTGTTGCTTGGCTCCGCGTCTTTATTTTGAGATAAACTGATTCAGACCTTTGTTTAAATGCATAGATGCGCTGGGGAGAATTAAAGAAGCAAACCGTTCTCTCATTTCACCCAACTCTACCAGCAGTAGACAACTTGCCTCCAAATTCCTTCTGTACTGCTCTCACGTTTTGCTTCATGGAGCTACAGGAGAGATGGGGAGGGACTCTTGATCAGGGAGTGTAGTGAGAGGACAAGGGATAACAGTTACAAGTTGAAAGAGGGTAGATTTAGATATTAGGAAGAAATTTTTCACTGTGAGGGTGGTGAGACACTGGCACAGGTTGCCCAGAGAAGCTGTGGATGCCCCATCCCTGGAGGTGTTCAAGGCCAGGCTGGATGAGGCTTTGAGGAACCTGGGCTCGTGGGCAGGTGTCCCTGCCCGTGGCAGCAGGTGGGACTTGATGGTCTTCAAGATCCCTTCCAACCCAAACTATTCTGTGATTCTACGAACTGAGTCTCAGCACCCCGTGACAGGTACCATCCATCGTGACACTGGTTACAACAAAGTGACTCAACTATTGTGCAGTCTTGAAACCAAATCCAACTGCTTTGTGTCCAAGGTTGATACTTTAATCAAAATCTTGCTCTCCCAGCAAAATCTCAACATCCTTTGGTCTTGCATTAGCTTTCCCATCCACAGAATCATAGAATCATTGTCTGGAAAAAGACCTCAAGGATCATCAAGTCCAACCGTCAACCCAACACCACCTAACCCACTAAACCATGTCCCTACGCACCACATCTACATGTTTCTTGAACACTCCCAGGGATGGTGATCCCTTTAGACCAGTACCGCCATATGCAAAGGTTGGGAGGTGAAGCCAGACAAATGCCAAACACCGAACAAAGTGGAGACGTTACATGAATTTTCAGGCCAAATTTGACGATACATCAAACAGATCCTCAGTACATCACACTTAAGCCTCTGCTATCTTTGGTCACCAGCAACAGGGCTGATGGATAGATATTTATCACCTAGCTCTTCCTACCCGGAAATTTCAGAAGTACCACCCAGCATCTCAGATACATGGATCATTAGGTTAGGAAATCTATTCAATCCCTGTCTACTTCTACTATATCTAAGTGCCACAGAACGTGGACATGCTCAAGAGTGGAGCTTAGTCATTAAAAACAAGGTCAGTCTGCATTGCGCCTGCTTGGGGCGTGGAGCAGAAGGGTTTAGTGATGCCAGGGAGAGCTAGTCACCATCTGAGAGGTCTCCCCGCCTCTCCTAAGGATTCCTTCCTCCTTACAATTTACTGACTTGAAATATCTGCCCGTGCAGCACCATGACATAATCTTGGCAGGTCACCGGCCAAGTGTCCGGTCTCCGTCCAGCAAAGCAGCGCTCCCGTACCACTTGAGAGAACTGGTGGAAAAAAACCATACAAGGTCCTTTCTACTATTCCACACTGACGACGAGGACCACCTCCCAGCTGCAAAGCCCACTATGAGTCAAAAGCAGTGTTTGCAAGCAAAGGTAAAACCTCAGGAGAAATAAAGGCTAGCAAATCTGTCCACTAGATTGGATTTTGGCTTTCAAAAATAATTTGCAAAGGTGTAATTTACATACCAAAAGACTTAGATAAGGGTATGTCTCTGGGAAAATGCATGATACTTTCACCACTGCTGCTACTCAGGTTTTACACAGGCTCATTCAACAAGATTCTCAACATTGAACATCACCACCAGCCAGCAAGGACGCAAAAGAGGTTTCCACAGAAAGGAGGGTTCTGCTTACAGAACAGGAGCAACTCAAATAATTCTGAGTTGAAAGCATCTTACAGAAAACAAGCAAGGTGGATTAATGACATTTTGGATTATATCTAGTTTTCCCTGTGGTCCAGGTAGCTTTACTCCACTCGGTTGCTTGCACAGGGGGAACGACAATGCAAAAAAAAAATCCTCAGTAGTGATGCGCTCCGTAGGTATGTTTATGACTATAAAGCAAATTTCCTACCGGAAGGGTTTCTCACAAAATTTCAGGTCATGGGGAACCATGACAGCTTGCAGATGACAAATCCTGCTTCAAACATGTTCCTTCAGCTGTGCCCACTTGGCTCTTTGCAAAACTGTGATGCCAGCGACAAGAATTTAACGGTGCTAACACTGTACACAGGAAAGCATGCTCGTATTTTTAGAAAGCACATGAGGACGTTAACACTTTTAGATTTTATTTTAAACTTTAGAACTGGAGACACAGTTAAGAGATGCTACTCCGTAGAAGTTTATACGCAGGCAGTGTGGCACGGGTGGGTTGTGAAAGGATTATTGCAAGCACCACAGATTTACGGCATTACTCACAAAGGACAGAAACCCAAGTGATTCACGCTCATCTTTCTAGAAAAGCAGCTTAAGTCTTCCTTCCCTTCCTCACACATCTAGAACAACATGTTCATGAAGATCTTATTGCTTAATTCTTCCTTCAGTGCTCATCATAACTTCCGTCCAAGATGTTGAACTCTATTTTCCGGTGAAGATATGAGTTCCTTAAAGAATCAATCTCTAAAAAATTAGATGCTACTGAAGAATAGGTCAGTCACATTGGAATTAAAGAATCAACCATATTCCTGTTGTCCTTCAAAGTAAATGCTCTCAATTTTATTTTTCAAGAAGTTGAGCTCTTACTGAATTTCCAGCCGCAACGACAAAGAAAGGGGTGCTGGCAGGTTTTCACCGCAGTGAGTCTTCCCATTAAGACACCCACCTTTGTTCTAGTCCTCCCAGCATTTGTTTGTTACCCTGCGGTATTTCAGCTTCTCTGAGATCGTGGGATGTACGTCATAGGGAAAGAAAGGGCGCGTGATAAAGGGAATATTCATCTCTGAAGGCTGACAGGGCAGGAAACCCACTTGGCTGGTTGATTCTGGGAAAGCGTAGGACAGCAGTGAAAATGTTAAAGCTGACATTCATGAATTTCATGTTTGGACCCTGCTACCTCTATGACAATAATATTTTGTTACGTTGCTTTTTAAAATTCACTGACCGCTTGCCCAATTCAACTGAATGATTCTGGGTGAAGGTGGTAATTTCAGTTTGGTGAAATGCAGTTTGCTTCACTTACACCAAATAAAAAGTGACTCTAAAAAGCCAAACCAAAATACTTAGGATATATTAACTTAGAAGCCAACAGAAGATGACTCCACCATGCTCCACCAGCCCTTTCTCTGTCATCCTCTGGGAGGGACGGCTTTGTAAGTCAACCCTTAGTCAGAACGAGACACGGGTGCTTCACAAAAGAGTATTTCAAAAGCCATATTACAAAACCTCCCAAGAAACAGGCAGAGGAGTAAGGCCAAGTCTACAGGCAGGAGGCACACCTCATCAAGTTCCAACTCTCCAATACAGCTGCTCTGGGCAACCTGGGACACGGTCTCCCCATCTTTCCTGGAGTTCTGCCCCCCCAGAAGTTCTGCCAGAAGGTCTCCCCGGAGCCTTCTCCCGGCTGCACACCCCCAACTCTCTCAGCCTGTCCTCGCACAGGAGCTGCTCCAGCCTCGCACCATCTCCGTGGCCTCCTCTGGCCCCACTCCAACAGCTCCATGTCTGTCCTGTGCTGAGGACCCCAGAGCTGGATGCAGAACTGCAGGGGGGGTCTCAGCAGAGCGGAGCAGAGGGGGACAATCCCCTCCCTCGCCCTGGTGCTCACGCTGCTGGTGATGCCCCCAGGACACGGGTGGTTTCTGGGTTGCCAGCACATGTGGCTGGGTCACGTTGAACTTCTCGTCTACCAGCACCCCCAAGTCCTCCTCAGAGCTGCTCTCCATCCATTCTCCTCCCAGCTGTATTTGTGCTTGGGATTGCCTTGACCCATGTACAGGACCTTGCACTCCGCCTTGCTGAACTCCATGAGGTTGGCATGGGCCCACATCTCAAGCTTGTCCAGGTCCTTCTGGATGGCATCCCTTCCCTCTAGCACGTCAACTGCACCACCCAGCTTGGTGTCATCAGCAAACTTGCTGAGGATGCACTTGGATTCAACAGACATGGATACAAATGCCCAATCCACCAGCAGACAGCCAGGAGGCATCACTCCACCAGACCTCTTCTGCTTACACCACAGCTGCCATGTCTGAAGCAGCAAACAAATGCAAGGGATGATTACAAGGTGCTGAAGAGTAATTTTAATTATCTTCTAGTAACCTATTAGCAGTACATTAGGGCAGCTGAACCCTTTCCATTCAGGGCCACCTGGAGTCCTGCCGGGTCAAGAATAGCTCAGACAACCCAGACTAGACCTCTGGTCCCAAGCTTCAAACCAAATAGATGCTTGTTTGCCCAAGGCAGAAAATTATTATCTGCACACCTTAAATATTAGTCAGAAAGTCTGACCACCTTTCCAGTAGCCATGACAGCTACATATTGAGAGTTAGGTCATATGCCATGATAGGGACAGTTGCTAGAAATAGTTTTAATAACATCAGCATGTCAGATGCCTATTGAAGTTCCTCCACTTTGCTTGTCACTTAGGAGCTTGTCATCGCACAACAAGTTGCCTTGGTCATCGACTGTGTAGCACAGTGGTTCAGATGTTGACAAGACCACCCCCACACCAGCTCCGCATTATCCTCAGAAGGTCACTGCTGCAGTGCTCCTCCCAATCTTGCATCTCGCAGAATAGAAATATTCAGGAAGAACGGCAGCAGTACTTTGGTTGTGGCACAGTTTGGCATCAACATCCCCCAACACAAGCCATCACCTTGCTTTTCCTCCCTCCGCTGTCATTTAACACCCCCAAGGTGGCATTGAGTTCAACAGGAGCCCTCAATTAAATGCTGCTGTTGCAATTTAAGAGCAGATTTTATTCAAAGCAAACTTTTCATAGAAAACAAGTCTGTTGGTCACATTCTTTCACTCCCCAGATTGCATTATTAGAAGCACGTTATCGCTGGGGGACCACATCTCACACCAGTCTAAAGGTATCACCATCCCTGGAAGTGTTCAAGAAACGTGTAGATGTGGTGCTCAGGGACATGGTTTAGTGGGTTAGGTGTTGTTGCGTTGACAGTTGGGAGTTGATGATCCTTGAGGTCTTTTCCAACCTTAATGATTCTATGACTCTATGACGGGAGGAAGCACAGATTCTGCCACACCAGAAGAGCTACAGCAAGAGTGAGGGCAAGTTGTGCCTAAATCAAATCCCAATGCCAAGGAACTCACCTTTTTAGAGAAAGACCACCAGAACAAAGAGACTGGGATAACCATTTAAGGGCACAGGTTTCTTTCTGTACCTTATTTCTTTATAAAGCAGGATACTCTCTGCCTTTTTTTTTCCCCCCACAGTTTTTATTATTGCCTAGGAAGATTGCTTAAGAAACAGAGTTGAGAACCAGTGGAGGACTTAAGTACATGCTCTCAACGGCCTAAATTATTTTTTCATTTCCCTAAGCTCAGTATTACACAAGATGACTTCTTGAAGAGCGGCTGAACTCCTACGGTTCCTGCTCACAGGTGGAAAAACAACATTGCACAATTTCACAGGGTCACCTTTCTAAGAAGTCATGCAAACATGAATTAAGATATCACGTGCAGTTAGATACCTATTCAGCAGCAGGAGAGCCAGGAGAACAATTTCACTGATACAGAAAAAAAAAAAAAATCATCCGCAAAATGAAGTGCTATCCAGTCCACAACGGACTGTGTTCCATCCTTATTAAGTTCAGATTTGTAACGGGCCAGGAGGAACGAAGAGAAAGCAGCATGCCAAATGATGACATCCAGTGGGATGGAGTGCACCCTCAGCAAGTTTGCCGATGACACCAAGCTGTGTGGTGTGGTGGACACGCTGGAGGGAAGGGATGCCATCCATAGGGACTGGGACAGGCTGGAGATGTGGGCCAATGCAAACCTCATGAAATACAACAAGGCCAAGTGCAAGGTCCTGCACGTGGGTTGAGGCAATCCCAAGCACAAATACAGGCTGGGCGGAGAATGGATAGAGAGCAGCTCCGAGGAGAAGAACTTGTGGGTATTGGTGGATGAGAAGCTGAACATGAGCCAGCAGTGTGCGCTTGCAGCCCAGAAAGCCAACCGTGTCCTGGGCCGCATCCAAAGAAGCATTAGCAGCAGGTCAAAGGAGGTGATTCTCCCCCTTTACTCTGCTCTTGTGAGACCCCACCTGGAGTACTGTGTTCAGATGTGGGGCCCCCAACATAAAAAAAGACCTGGACCTGTTGGAGAGAGTCCAGAGGAGAGCCACAAAATTAACCAGAGGGCTGGAGCACCTCCCCTCTGAGGACCGGCTGAGAGAGTTGACGTTGTTCAGCCTGGAGAAGAGAAGGCTCTGAGGAGACCTAAGAGCAGCCTTCCAGTACCTGAAGGGGGCTATAGGAGAGATGGGGAGGCACTCTGTCAGGGAGTGTAGTGATAGGACAAGGGGTAACGGGTATAAGCTGAAAGGGGGTAAATTTAGACTAGACATTAGGAAGAAATTTTTCACTATGAGGGTGGTAAGACACTGGCCCAGGTTGACCAGGGAAGCTGTGGACGCTCCATCCCTGGAGGTGTTCAAGGCCAGGCTGGCTGAGGCTTTGAGCAACCTGGTCTAGTGGAGGGTGTCCCCGCCCATGGCAGGGGGGTTGGAACTTAATGATCTTTAAAGGTCCCTTCCAGCCCAAACCATTCTATGATTAAAATGTAAGCACTCAAAAATTTTGACTGCTGAGACAGTTGAATGCGCAGCATTAGTTTTTACACTTGGTATGTGTATCAAAGAACACAAAAAAGCATAGCAATGTATAAACGACCATGGCAGAGCCAACAGTTCAGACTGCACTAAACAATACAGCGGACACTTGCCAAATCAAGCTTGGTTGATTATAGTTGGCCATCCTTCATTCGAGGGTGATGGAGGTGAGATTCCATTTTCTTTCATTCACAAGGCGAAGGGGATTTTGTCCGAACAACCGCACTCAGTCTCAGATGGGCTTGAACCCTTACTCCAAGGAGTAACTAAACCAGCGACATTGGCTGGCAGCCACCATCAGGTTTCCAAAGCAGAGGACATTGATGGCCACCTCCTACCACTCCAAGTCAGCAGAAAACCTCCTGGCTGGTGACAAGCCAAAGGAAGAGGGAGGATGTTGGGGTGATGCCAAGACAAACCAAGGAGGTTGCTTAGAAACCTTTGAAAACGACATTGAAAATTCAGATTTTGATAAAGAACGTCATGGTAAAACAAGCAGAACTTTTGCTTTAAAACAGGCTTTCTCAGAACCAAGTACCCCAACTCCACCGTTTTTCCGTTCTCCTCTATTCCTGCTGCTTTGCACGTCACCTTTGAGCCTGAACGCTTCAAGGTTTTCCCAAGTTCAGTCCATGAGCAGACAGCTGGGTACCTGCCTACAGTGGTTAAGTCTTTCTAGATGGTCAAAATCACCCAGCAGAATAATATTTCAATAAAAGATGGTGATATAGGGAAGGTACACGCTGAAAAGAAAAAGAATGAAGTTACCGTAGCACGGTGCAGCCCAGGCATCTAATCAGGGAGACAGATGAAGGCAGCAATCTGTCTCCTCAAGATATGCACATTTTTTTTTTTTTTTTTTTATTGCTGCATAACTGCGTTGGAAGATGCTCATAAAATGGCATGAGGGGGGCTGCACCAGGAGCGTCCCTCTGCAATCACGAGGGATGTAATGAGAAATTTCGTCATTAGCAGTGTTTAATTGCCAGTAGCCAGAACACTCCTTAACATTTACTCTTAGCTTAGTAACATACCTGAGGACCAGGATCATAAACCAGGTTTTGCTTCAGAGCTTAAAATCCCCTGCAGCTGGCATTGAAGGTACGTTCAGGAGGTCACCTCCAAACATTACACACAAGTCTGTCACCAAGCACGGTTTGTGTCCTCCCCAAAACACCATTGACTGTGTAGGATCATGCATACGAGCCCGTTTTAGCCCACCCCAAAAATCCTGCAGGTTACCTTCTGCACTGGATCATTCCTCTTGGCTTGCAGTTTGTATTAACAACTCTCCAAAAATAAATTATATAGAAATCGGTAGCCGGGCAAAACAACGCTGTCCATCAACTTGCCAGGAGCAAAACAGGTAAATTATCCTCAGGTTGGGTGCAAGAATCCAGGTTAAATTCCTCCTATCTTCAAGGCTCAAAGCAACTCCATACCAGCCTACACCAGTTTTCCTTCCCTACCACATCAAAATCTGTCTCCTCCTACTCCCTACTATTTATTTTGGTTTCCCATTGACTACCCTTCACGCATCATGTTCCCATCGCCATCACAGAGCCGTGCCTTCCCCATATTCAAATTCAGTTACAAGGAGATGAATGACCCAAGGCTGTTCCAGCCTACTCCGTCCTTGAGTTCCTCCATGGAAGGGTTATGGCAGTATTTTTCCTCAAGGAAAATGGACGTCCATGGACAGAATTCATTTGCAACCATTTCAATAGCTAGGGAAATAAATATTCAACAATGACTTTTGCATGCATGACTCAAAAAAAAAAATCAAATTGTGGATGTAATAGCAGAGCAGTGGTGAAAACTTAATGTTTTAAGAAATCTAGACCTTGCACCAAGGCGCACATATAGACTCACAACTAAGAGTGAGCCTTCAAAATCCCCACTTTGAATGAACCTCACCCAGCAGGGACTAAGCCTCAAACCACCCTCCTGAGCGGCTCAGCACTGTGTCGAGGAAGCAAGCTTAGAGCAATCAAGGATTTTACCATTTAATCACAATTTGACACAACTGCGAGCTGTTTTACCATGACTCAAATGAAAATCAGAGAACATTCTCCACATAACTTAGATTTTCACCTTTTCTAAATCCTACACCTTGGATTTTAATTTCAGCCTCTTGTTAACATGTGGTTAGAGTTCACACTGGTCAAACAACAATCCCCACCCAGTCAAATAGCCAGAAATTAATGCCTTTTTTTTTTTGACAAGGATTATCTGCTAGCAGTCTCTCAGTGTGATAGTTAATTCCCGTGAGGAAAGAGCAGAGCTAGATCAACAATACACCACCAGAAAGACGCAGCAAGGCATCAGCAGTACAAAGAAGATGTAAATAAGTTTGCATATGCAAGCATCAAAGACTCCACAAGATCCTGAAGTGTGAAAAGATCTTTTCCCTACAAGATACTGAAGGAATGGCAGCGAGACCAATGGAGGTGGGAGGACAGAAGAAAGAGAGGAAAAAAAAAAAAAAAAAAAAAGAAGACAAAAAGTGTGACTGGAGCAGCAGTCAACAGTTTGGAGAAAAATCAAGCTAAGAGAAAAGTAGAAATATCAACTTGGGCACAAGGAAAGCAGTCATGCCAACATTGTGAAGAAAAATATTGAGGCACCTAAAGAGAGATCATAGAATGGTTTGGGTTGGAAAGAACCTTTAAAGGTCATCTAGACCAACCCCCTTGCCATGGGCAGGGACACCTCCCACTAGCCCAGGTTGCTCAAAGCCTCATCCAGCCTGGCCTTGAACACCTCCAGGGATGGGGCATCCACAATTTCTCTGGGCAACCTGGGCCAGTGTCTCACCACCCTCACAAGAAAATATTTCTTCCGTTATTTTGGTAGGGCCTGTTGTGATAGGACAAGGGGTAAAGGTTTTAAACTAAAAGAGGGGAGGTTCAGACTAGATCTAAGGAAGAAATTTTTTATGATGAGGCTAGTGAAACATTGGACCAGGTTGCCTAGAGAGGTGGTAGATGCCCCATCCCTGAAAACATTCAAGGTCAGGTTGGATGAGGCAAAAAAATCCCAACCCAACAGTGATAGCACAACTACTACATTTCCTCCTACGCGAAGCATCAAGTGGCAATAGCTTCAAATCACAGAAAGGTTTGGGTGGGAAGGGACCTTCAAGATCATTGACTTCCAACCCCAATGCCATGGGCAGGGACACCTCTCACTAGCCCAGGTTGCCCAAAGTCTCATCCAGCCTGGCCTTGAACACTTCCAGGGATGGGGCATCCACAGCTGCTCTGGGCAAAAGATGCAAGACAGATTGTGCAGAGAATGACCCAAAAATGGTGAGAGGAGAAGCAAACCCACAAAGCTGCTTCCAGGGAAGCAGGATGGAAGACCCTGTACTGCAAAATGAGAAGAAGCTTCTGCTGGTTGAGTTAGCACATCCCTGCAGTGCCACTGGACTCCAGCAGCTCCAGAAAAAACAGCCAAATTTTTTTGTTTGTTTGTTTGTTTCTACATCTTTGTGCCAGAATATCAAGTCTCTCATCCCAGGGACAAAGGCAGTTGAGAAGTTTCTACTAGAGCTGAGAAGGAGGATGCAGAAAGTGTGAAAAAAGCAAGAGAGCAGAAATGGAGCAGAAAAAACAATTGAGAAATAAAAGCAGAAGGATGCAAAGTTTCCAGCAAACCCCACAAGGCTGCCCAGTACATTTCTCAGACCTCCCTGGCCCATTACAGCTACAGGGACAGTCCAGCAAATCCCGGCTTACAGCTGCATATACAACAGACAGGAGCAGAAACAAAGGTTCAGTGGAACCAGTGTCTTCTAAAAAGTCTCAGAAGGGGTAAGATGAAGAAAGGAAAAAAAAAAAAAAAAGGCAGAGCGAGGTCTGCAAGGAGAAGCAGCCCAACAACAGTCATGAGTTTAAGAAAATTGTATCATTGGTGGTATTTGTAATGTCTGCTACTGGATGGAGCAAGACTTAGACAACTACCTAGAGAAATATGTATCCCTAAGAGGTTAATCCTGCATGGTGGCTGGAGAGGACAGCTTGTTCATAGAATCACAGAATGGTTTGGGTTGGAAAGGACCTTAAAGATCATCTAGTTTCAACCTTCCTGCCATGGGCAAGGACACCTCCCACTAGCCCAGGTTGCTCAAAGCCTCATCCAGCCTGGCCTTGAACACCTCCAAGGATGGGGCATCCACAGCTTCTCTGGGCAACCTGTTTCCAACCTGTTCTCACCAACCTCACAGTAAAAAAAGTTCTCTTCTTTCAGCTTAAAACCATCACCCCTCATCCTGTCACTCCACCCCCTGATCAAGAGCCTCCCCATCTCTCCTGTAGCCCCCTTTCAGCACTGGAAAGTGCTTGAAGGTCTCCCTGGAGCCTTCTCTTCTCCAGGCTGAACAACCCCAACTCTCTCAGCCTGTCCTCAGATGGGAGGTGCTCCAGCCCTCTGACCATCTTTGTGGCCTCCTCTGGACTCGCTCCAACAGCTCCGTGTCCTTCTTATGTTCTTATGTAAGACAGCTGCACTTAAAAACACATCCCCAAGCCCTTCCCTGGGCATCAGTCCTCATCTGAACTTGTTGAGATGTCAAGTGATTAGGAGAATAGCACTGGTCTGGTCAGAAGCCCATCTAGACTGCCACCGTACCTCCAAAAGCAGATGTCAACACCCTAGTAAGACTAGAGCAAACATAAAGAAATTCTTTAGCATGTTATTATTAACACTAATGCAACAGGAAAAATCATGGCTAGGACAAAATTTACAGTACATGCACAGCAAAGGAAAGGAGGAAGAACAGGTGACTGGCCAAGGTAGACACGGTAAAATAAGTTTTGGTCTTTTACCATTTAACAGTAGGTGCCCTGGAAGTCATCTCCTAGCTGACAGTATGATTAATTGCTATTTATTCAGTGCCAGAGCAGGTAATGATTGCTGTGCTGGCAAGTGGGAAAGGCAAGAGAAGAGGAGTTGTGGGGGAAGAAATACTCTGGAGCCAGCAGAGATGAGGAGTTGACTCAAAACTTTGGGATTTGTGGTTAGAGTTCCAGACTGGTAGCTAGACTGCTGTGGGATAACCAAGCTGCAAAGCAAGGCTGGGCATTGAAAGACCTGCACTACTAGTTAAGTCAGGAACTTTACTATGCATAAGGAATATTTAAATAAATATTTTTAAGACTTTAGGACTCAAAGTAGATTTTTAAGCCAGGCTACTGTGCTATACTAAGATGGCTCATCAGAGCAGAAAATTAAGTTGGCCAGAAGATAGCAAATTCAAGCTAGTATCAACAGCGCCGGTTAACTCAGTTCTTTGAAGAAAGAACAGGTTGACAGAAGTCAGCATGGTCTTGAGTGCTCATAAAGAAGATCCATTAAATAGAACACTTTTAGCAACTCAGGTTGAGCTACTCTACAGCAAAGCCACCAATCAGCTTCCAAGTACAGAGCCCACTTCCCTTGCCCTGTCTCCATTTAAAATGGAATCATTCCCTCCCCTAAAGCCAGTAACTTGACTCTAAGGCAAAAATCATTCCTGCCCCATTTTCCCAGGCTTTCTCAAACTCTAACACCCCCAAGAAAATGCTCAAAGATGCAGAGGACTAAGCTCCACCAATGTCAACAACAAAAGAGAAACTGGAAGTTATTGAACTGGAAGAGTTTCAGACACCTACCCATTACCCACATCTTTGAAGATTTGGAGCTCTGGACTAGAGAAATGGGGAAGGTATTGTTACAAAAGTGATTAATTTTCTATACTGTTATTTTTGGAACAAACTTGATGATCTTTAAGGTCCTTTCCAACCCTAAACATTCTATGATTCTATGAAAATTGTTGCCTGTTACAGCAATTCTGGTATAACATGGCCAAGGACTGCGAGCAATTAGGATCTGTTTTTATTACGTAGGACTGACAAATGACCCAAGTCTCAACTCCCACATACTCAACAGGGTGAGGAAAAAAGGACCACAGGCTACCAAATCCTTCTTCTGATCCTGCTACCTTTTCATTCAAATGTTCCTAGTTCTTTGTAAGAGCCCTCAACAATTCACAGCAGCATCCTCTTCCAATAATAGGTGCCTAGAACAAAGAACCAGAAAGGCTTGATTATATGAGTGATGCCTTACATGAGCAAACCAGACTTCTTGTTCCTGCAGGAGAGCAAAAAAATTTTATTTTCTATCTGTGTGATCCTTGCAACAGAGACAGCCAGGAAAAGAGGGCAGAGGAAATGAAGGGATCCCTTTGAAAGGCCACAGAAAACCAGGTAACCAGGTTAAAAGGATGACATGGAATGGAATTTTTAAGAATGACACGGGAATTTGGACGGAACGGCTATATTTAATGTGATGATTGGCGCGGCGGTGATTCAGGCTGGATGTTACTATGCAGTGGCTGAGCCATAGGAACTCTCAGTGGAAAGGCTCTTAACCTGCCACACCAGCGGAGCGATTCAAAGAGCCCAACAAGCTTCCTGTGGTGAAACAACGCCACAGCACTTTGCTGACAGAAAGCTGGCGTGCATGCTGCCGCAGCGCAGCTTTGACAGAGAATCTACTTAAACCAGCAGCTATTGTGCACCCATGCCTCACGATAAAGCCTTTAATCCAGTAATACCACCCTAAAAAGAATTTAAAAAAAAAAGTTTGAGAACTTGCTTTAAAATGCCAAAGCCAAGCAGGTCCATCGAACTTGAACAGCAAGACAGGAAGATAAGGCACGGCCTGCAGAATCAGCCAGACATGCAATTTGCTTGTTGATTAGATCCCTTGAGCAGAACACCGCAGCAGGAAAATTACTCAAATCATCACCCAGACACTACTTAGCGACTTGAAGGAAAGCTGTTCGCTGCCTTTCAGGATAAGCGATCTTACCGCAATGTTTTCTGGAGCTTGAGGGATGAGAGTTGTTATTTAGGCATGAAAAAAGACGTCGTCAGGTTCAGAACTTGCTTTGCCTGTCTTGCACAGGGCAGGTTTCAGACGATGCTTGCAACTCCACAATATCAAAGTGCTCTTTGCATCCACCTCTCACATGGTTCAACAGAAACACTTACCACCAGAAATTATCAGGACTATCCAAAGTTTGCTCTGGATGTTCTCCAAGTGAGTAAAGCAAGTTTATGAAAGTGTCTCTGGAGAATCATAGGATCATCAAATGGTTTGGGTTGGAAGGGACCTTAAAGATCATCAAGTTCCAACCCCCTGCCATGGGCAGGGACACCTCCCACTAGCCCAGGTTGCTCAAAGCCTCATCCAGCCTGGCCTTGAACCCCTCCAAGGATGGGGCATCCACAGCTTCTCTGGGCAACCTGGGCCAGTGTCTCACTGCCCTCACCATATAAGAAAATTCTTCCTAATATCTAATCTAAATTTACCCTCTTTCAGCTTAAAACCATTACCCATTGTCCTATTACTCCACCCCCTGATCAAGAGCCCCCCCATCTCTCCTGTAGCCCCCTTTCAGCACTGGAAGGTCCTGGAAGGTCCTCGAAGGTCTCCCTGGAGCCTCCTCTTCTCCAGGCTGAACAACCCCAAATGTCTCAGTCTGTCCTCAGACGGGTGGTGCTCCAGCCCTCAGACCGGCTTCATGGCCTCCTCTGGACCCACTCCAACAGCTTGAGAAGTAGTCAGCTTGCATCAGCTACACAAAGGCCACAGTTTTGGTTCTGAGATGGTTGAGAGGAAGTTGATCTAATGCAGAGGCTATCAAAGAACATTCTGCTTAAAAAAAACAATAAAATTAAAAAGATAGGTGCTGCCAGCCAACAATGGATGGCAAAATGAATAACTCTGTAGATCCCCAGGGAAGCTGTGGATGCCCCATCCCTGGAGGTGTTCAAGGCCAGGCTGGATGAGGCTTTGAACAACCTGGGCTAGTGGAAGATGTCCCTGCCCATGGCAGGGGGTTGGAACCAGATGACCTTGAAGGTCCCTTCTAACCCAAACCATTCTATGATTCTATCTAAAAGGCTACCCTGGAAAAAATCCAGCTGCAAACCCCTCTGAAGTCATGACACAATCACAAGTCCCTGCTGCTCTGTTGTATTTTCATTCAAGTCTTGTACCACCTGGGTTTCCAGATCAGATCCTCAGCTCCTTTGATCGACTTGTTTCTCAACACCTAGAATTGCTGATCACAACAAATGGGACTAAAAGTTAAACCAAGCATTGGGTTTGCAGTAAATGTTGTTACATTATCTCTACCGGCAGCAGAAGTGTCAACAGCATCAACAGCCTGAGCAGACCCTAAGCACAACTTCTAAAGTGGCAGCAGCAGGAGAACTTGATGGTAAAATTATGTGCCCAGGGGACAGATATTTTAGGAGGGCCTGGAGCAATAAGACAAGGGTTAACGGTTTTAAACTCAAAGAGTAAAGATTCAGACTAGATCTAAAGAAGAAATATTTTACCATGAGGGTGGTGAGACACAGGATGAGGTTGTCCGGAGAGGTGGTAGATGCCCCATACCTGGAAACATTCAAGGTCAGATTGGACAGAGCTCTGAGCAACCCTTACGAGGAAAGGCTGAGGGAGCTGGGTCTCTTTAGCTTGGAAAAGAGGAGACTGAGGGGTGACCTTATTAACGTTTATAAATATGTGAAGAGTGTCAGGAGGATGGAGCCAGGCTCTTCTCTGTGACATCCAGTGATAGGACAAGGGGCAACGGGTTCCAGCTGGAACATAGGAGGTTCCACTTGAATATGAGAAAAAACTTCTTTACAGCGAGGGTGACAGAGCACTGGAACAGGCTGACCAGAGAGGTTGTGGAGTCTCCTTCTGTGGAGACATTCAAAGCCCGCCTGGATGCGTTCCTGTGTGATCTGATCTAGGTGTTCCTGCTCCGGCAGGGGGATTGGACTAGATGATCTTTCGAGGTCCCTTCCAATCTCTAACATTCTGTGATTCTGTGATCTAGTTGAAGATGTCCCACGGCAGGGCAGTTGGACTAGAAGATCTTGAAAGGTCTCTTCCAACCCAAACCATTCCCTGATTCTATGACCCAAAAGTTGGTGAGGAGCCAGAAGCAGAAGCCTTATCACATCCGAAGGGAGATCTGCTTTGGATATGATGACACTGCTGCCTGAGACAGATCAATGTTAAGCACGAGTATTTCTGTTGGTTTAAGGGGCTGGCTCTACGTTAGGTGATGACACTTTCCTTTTGAGGTCATCAATACAGCGTGGATGTTGGCAGCTGTCGGGACACATGCCAGGCAGGATGCTGCTCAGACCACCGTCCAAAGCAACGCACTTGTTACAGGTCACCCCAGGTTGCCCAGAGAACCTGTGGGTGCCCCATCCCTTGAGGTGTTCAAGGCCAGGCTGGATGAGGCTTTGAGCAACCTGGGCTAGTGGAAGGTGTCCATTCTATGATTCTGTGCATCCTTACAAGGCGAGCAACAGGGCTTAATTGCCAGGCAGTAATAAGTCACCAAGTGCCATCAGCTGCCTTGGCCTTCAGAAGCTGGACCTCCCAGGTCCTTTGCTAGACAAAACCACAGGCTGCTCTATTGTTCTTCTACAAGCCCACTGCTCTGAACATTTTGGCTCTGCCCTCTACCTCATGGCAGGTATGGACTCAAAATTTCAACACAGTCCAGTGTTTTGAGGGAAAAGAAAACTAGTCCCAACCATCAACACCATCACAAGTGAGATGCCGTAAACACAAATGCTTTTGTTGAAAAGAGTAGAAACTCATTAAGAACCAAGTGAATCCTCATTAAGGATGAAGCAAGTCCTTGATCACAAGTTCAAGCTAAGATTGACAGATGAAGTACAAGGATGCAGTAGAGCCCTGCTCAAAGACAGACACCCTGGCAGTCCTACCTGAACTGAACATGACATCTCCAGACTGGAGAAAAAAACATTTCAGTCGGCTGGGCAACAGATTTCAAAGGAGTAATAGGAACTGGCAGACACACTGAACACAGGTCGAGGGTGCTTGATACCTTCACTGCGCTTGGTACTAGTGATCGCTTCACCCAACATGCCAGCTCTGCTCAGTTCAGCTTTTCCGGACACGAATTGCTCAGAGCAACATCACAGCTGGGAAGAATCTTGCCCGCCAGTCTGAAAGTCAATGACCTGTGCTCTTCAAAACCATGGCCAAATGAGCTAAATTGTAGCTAAAAATGATGAGCAGAGAAGAGGAAGAAAATTTCTTAAACATCAAGGCTTTTTCTTACAACATTTATAATTTATTGTTATTTAAGCTGATAAATGGCACTAGTACCAACTGCCATAACCAGAGGCAAGAATGAGACTTATGTTTAGTATAAAATGTGCTTGTTCCCTGA
This sequence comes from Pterocles orientalis, assembly GCA_011057875.1. Lineage (NCBI taxonomy): Eukaryota > Metazoa > Chordata > Aves > Pterocliformes > Pteroclidae > Pterocles > Pterocles orientalis. The sequence continues at coordinate 160,594 of WKFP01013709.1, forward strand.
GAATCGGGCAAGGTTGGAATTTGAGGTAGGGAGACAGGTAGATATCCACTGAGATACATCCTAAAGCAAGGTCTCCAAAGAGATCCTGCCCATTTTTCTATTTGAAACATGAAGTCCCACGGTGGTTTTAAATAGAAACAAAATTTACACACCATTACCAGCCAAAGCACAATGCGAGCGCCAATAAGTGACTACTATGGTCCAGCCATTACTCCAAGTGCACTCCATATGTCCTCAGAAATTTATTTATAAAGCATTTTCTTTTTCCTCCCTCTTCGTACAACGGACACAGAGCACGACAGTTTTTAAATGACAAATCAATACAGAGATCTCTAAAAACCAAATCACATTACAGCTGCATTAGAAATTTTCTTGGACTGTGGCTCATGCAGTATTGAATATTTTCAATTACTCTTCTTTCTCCTTCTCCAGCTGACATAAGAGTTCCTGAGTCGGATGTAAAAAACTGTTCCAAACATTTTCACCCTATGAAGCAGTTTAAGGCTTTTTCTTCTTCTTTTTTTTTTTTTTAGCAGACAAAAGAAAATTTATGAACAATAATCAAACCTAAGCTAGTGAGGGCAGTAAGTGCATCACACAAAAGGTGGTAGACCAAGTTGGAAGAATTTGCATTTAATGACATGAGTAGTTCATGTATCTCAAGGAATATGAAGAAAAGGCAGCCCTTAGAAATATACTTCAGCACAGTGTATTCAAGGGTAGAAGCTAAACTGGAGCTGCTTCCTCCAATTTAAGAGCTGATCTGAGCTTAAGGAAGAGAGATACTTTCTTGACACAACAAACAAAAGTACTGCTTGGAAGATGGCTAGGAGATGAGATCCCACGTGCTTTGTCATTTCTATTTCTGTGTCCTGCCACACTTGGATTTTAACTCAAGTTCTTTGTGTCTTTTGATCTTCAGTATCAAATGGATTGCTCCATTAAGACTTCATTATCTTTCCTGGCCAAGAATACTCCAAGGATCTCAACAGCTCTGCTATGAAAGGCAGCATTTAGTCTTCAGGAGAAGAGACTTTCAAGGGAAGAAAGTAGAGCATAGCTTCAGCTACAAGCAACACCAGGAGAGCTTTGTTTTAATCTTCCTCCCCCACTGATATCAATCAGGATCTACGACCAAGGTACCAAGCACAGAGCCCAACTCGGAACAAGTTCTACTTTGTCTAAGTTTTATTAATTTTGCCTTCTCAATGGTGCAGTCACTGTAGCTTCAGTCTGATGGCTTTTCTAAAACAACAGAGAAATTTAACCTTCAAATAATTCCCTTCACGTTACAGTCCTTGATTTTTCCCCTTCTTGTTAATCCTTACAAACTCTTGATTCAATGTTAAAAAAAAAAAAAAAAAGCAATAAATTGGACAGTGCAGTGCATCACTTCCAAGTGTCCAATAGACTCATGGAATCATTGAGGTTGGAAAAGACCTTTAAGATCATTGAGTCCAACTGTAAACCTAAGACTGCCAAGTCCACCACTATACCATGTTCCTAAGTGCTACATCTACGCATCTTTTAAATACCTCCCTGGATGGCAACTCAACCATTTCACATGTGTTGCTTAATACGGTCTTTAAAATAATACCCCCCAACCACCGCTAGCATCCGATTTTTACCCCTGAATATTAGCATTGGATTTTTTTTGGTAGTGGTTGGATACCATCAGTTTGTTGCTTTCTGAAAATCTCACTACCATATAAAAAAAATATAAAACATTTCCAGGCAAAGTGTTAATCTACAATAGAAAATTCCATTCATCAAGAAAAATTGGGAACATCTTCCTCTGTTCTGGGGCATCCTCAGACCACCCTATGGTGTTTCAAAATGATCGGCTGCTCTGTTAATGCACAGTTCACTTCTCTCTCAACTCTTCAGCACAAATGATGATACCTCTTCCCAACCTCAAGTTTTCCCTTTGAGTTTTTGATTCTATGAAGCAAGAGCTACAAGATCCTCAAATGCCAACTGTATCGTTAAGAGCAGCTCAGATGAAAGAGCAAGAGAAGCGCCAAGAGCACAGATACGTCCAGCAAAATACCCGCCACGCAGCCAAGTGGAGATGAACACTCAGGACTAACCCTGAGCATTTCACCCCAAGAGATGGAGTAGAGTTGGCCATGTTATTTCCACTCCCTTGAGTAGAAAATTGCAACTGCACAGGAGAAGGTTAGCAGCGATATCGATTTGTCAACCTGTGCTACTCCCTGCTCAGACAGTTCTTCTTCATACGTGACGTATACCTTCATACGTGACATACCTTCTAACGCTCACCGGAAGTCTTCTACCGCCTTAGTCTTTGTTTAGAAAGCAATCATCCTTCACATTATTTCCAAGCTAAGAGGATGTTATCTTTCATAAGATTGACTGCACGAGCAGATGCAAAGAGCATTTGCTAAACAGTTTAAATGGCACTTCAGACAAGTCAAATTATTCCATATCACAGTTAATTCCAATCATCTGGTTAGCCATGCCAGGCTTCAGCTGGAGCTTGTACTACAGTACCACACCACTTCCCCCTTGACACTACTCTCTGAAGCCATTCCATCTCTCAGTTGCATACACCAACTGCAGAAGGCAGTATTGCGAGATCCCACCTGGAGCACCGCATCCAGCTCTGGGGTCCCCAGCACAGGACAGACACGGAGCTGTTGGAGCGGGGCCAGAGGAGGCCACAGAGATGGTGCGAGGCTGGAGCAGCTCCCATGCGAGGACAGGCTGAGAGAGTTGGGGGTGTGCAGCCTGGAGAAGAGAAGGCTCTGGAGAGACCTTCTTGTAACCTTTCAATACTTAAAAGTCTTGAAAGTATTGAAAGTACTTAAAAGAAAGATAGGGTCAGACTTTTTAAGGAAGGCCTGTAGTGATAAGACAAGTGTTAATGGTTTTAAACTCAAAGAGGGGAGATTCAGACTAGATCTAAGGAAGAAATTTTTTACTATGAGGGTGATGAGACACTGGACCACGTTGCCCAGAGAAATGGTAGATGCCCCATCCCTGGAAACATTCACGGTCAGGTTGGATGCGGCTCTGAGCAACCTAATCTAGTGGAAGGTGTCCCTGCTTATGGCAGGGGGCTTGGACTAGATGACCTTGAAATGTCCCTTCCAAGCCAAACCATTCGATGATTCATGAATATGCTGATTTTCATGAATTTTTCCCCCTCATACCACCCCTGTACACCCTTCTCATTTTGATAGTTTGTCCAGTCCAGTCCAGATCCTATCCCTTGAGGCAAATCTCCAGGGTAGCAATTCTTAAGCTCATGTATTTCTGTACTGCCTAACCAACTACCTTGAAGGCATTCCTAATTGCACAACTTTCCAGGACAAGAATAGTTAAAAAAACAAACAAACAAAAAAGCCCAAGAAACAAAAAAACCACATTAACTCTCTCCGTATTCTCCCTGAATTAAGTTTTCCTGGAATATTTTATGTTCCATTTTTTCACCATCAGACCCAAATGACATTTCAGAGTTGCATTAAAGAGGTAAAGGCAATGTGTTAAATTTAAGACAATTTAGGATCATTTAGTATCATTTAGGAACCCGTCACTTAGGGACTGAAGTGCTGTCCATGTCCTCATATCAACCACTTCGAGCTTCACTGTGTTTCCTGAGTTTGCACTCCACTTCATTCCTCATCACTATCAAAAAGCCTCTACGTGCCTCTCACCGCACTCAACTTTGATGCATAGCCTGGAGCATCCTCTCCCTCCTTCACATCCATTTTTCTTCTTGCTAGTTTATGTCCCTCTGGATTAACATTACGGTTATGCTGGTTTTCCATCACATTTCTATATCGCCAACCAGCCCTATCTTCCCGACACACCGCAGTGTCCCAACTACTTATTCCCTATACATACATGATAGAGTTTCATTTATTTATTTCTCATTCCTTTCTTATCTTCTGCTTGCTGACTTCTGTTCTTTCACAGACCTTGGCAGGTTTTTGGAGCCTTCTTGGACACTTGAGCCTTTCTATTCCCAGTCTAAACATCTCTTAGGGATGTATTAGAAAGAAAATACGATTACAGGACAATGAAGTGGGTAGGTCACTCAATGAGGACGCTGCTTGAGCCAAAACAGGTCTAAACTTTCCTAAGCTAACACCAATTAAGTTAAAAGGTGACATCAGAAAACAAGCTCATACAGCCACGTCTTGCCTTAAAGAGTCCTATGGACAGATGTTCTTAGAGATTTGCAGTCCAAAGAGGGCAGTTTTTAATTGATTGATCACTGTAGTTAATCGGATCTTATTTTCCAGCAGCCAATTCCTCGCCTTCCTGGCAAGAGGGTTCATTTTAGAATGTGGCTGGGATACTTAATGGCATGAAACACTCTCTGGATATACTTTTGAAAGCCATGGACCAAGTTACCTCATCCATAACTTCGTTACAGCTGCTAGTTTTTGTCCGTACTAGAGAGCTAACAAGGAAGGGAAGGTCTCCTTCTACCTCCTGGAGGGAGCTGTGCCTTTGCCTCTCACAAAGGCTGTGTTTTAAAAAAAAAAAACAAAACCAACAAAAAACCAACCAAAAAAATGGAGGAGACAGCCAGCCTTCACATAGCTCCAGGACAAAGCTCTTCTAAGAGTCTAATCACAGAAGAGCATGGCAATTATATTTCAGCAAACTGTAGGATTAAAATATCATTTAGGGAATGGGAGAATAAAGGATACTTAGCAATAGTTAAGAGCCAGATATTTAAACCATTAGGAGATATTGCCCTTGAAGATATTTAAATTCACATGGTCCCAATACAGTCAAGATATGTACTAGAGCTTTGTTAAGAGGACACTAGGATGAACAAAAATGTCAAAAACTTTGCTCAAATAGATAAAGTTTTCACGCCAGTCCATATTCCCAGTCAAGAAATTACTAGAAAACTTCCAGCCTTTCAAATCTCTGGATAAAAATAATTTGATCCCTATTTGTAAAACAATCAGCACGGACACACTGAACTAGAACTTACTCCAAATATTCTTAGTTTCACCACCAAGTCCTTGGGTTGAACGCACACAAGTCTCTCATCCTTTCAGGATAAATCCCACGTTGAGAATGGTAAGTCAGCACTTTGAGTGCTAAGTTTAAGTTGTCAATATACTGAAAAATCAAAAGGAAAAAAATATATTCTAGAGCTAAGACAGCATTTTGTTAAAAAAAGATTCTGCTGCTAGGCAAGATCCCAGAGGCCATGAGAAATTGAGTTGAACGAGTGGAGACATGATAATAACAGCTACGTGACAGCTGCTTTCATACCATGTAGACACTGAAGTCAAAGGCCTGCCTCAGGATGGGATCTGAAAACGCCGAGATAATCCCAAGGGTTCAATGATTTCTGTTGTACAGAAGAAATCGAGCACTCGTATCACAGTTATGTGGGTGGAGGGAGACACATGAGTCATGGATAACCTTTAAGTTCTTTGACGTGCAAATTTGCAGTCTTCCCCAGTAGCCAACACCAGAAGATCTTTTCATGGCACCAGGATATTAGATACGCTGCTTTAGCCTCAATTTTCCCCATTTAAGTATTTTGCATCTTTCATTTAGATTGCCCAGGAAGGTGGGAGATGACCCGTCCCTGGAAACATTTAAGGTCAGGTTGGATGGGGCTCTGGGCAACCTGATCTAATGGAAGATGCCCCTGCTCACTGCAGGGGGTTGGACTAGATGACCTCCATGGTCCCTTCCAACTCAAACTATTCTATATTCTATGATTTCTGGGAAAGGGAGTGAAGAAGAGAATCAGAACTCAAATCGTAGCAGTGGAATCTGAAACAGAGAGGGACTACTCTGAAGGTCAGTCTATTTAGCTTTGAAGCTAGCTTGCAGCATCTAAACCCAGAGTGCCAAAATGAAGTATTTTTGTTTCGGTTTGGACTGTACGGGCTACTATACATAAAGTTTACAGCTCTATACTATGAGACACAAGACTTAACTGATTAGACCTGCCTTTTATGTAGGTAGTCCTGCAAAAACATACCCCAGAAAGGTAGCTTGTTCCCTGTTTAAAAGTCTTAATGAAAGATATTTGTGCTGCAGAGGCGGAAAATTTATACAGTGTTATCTGCAAGTGTGTTTTTAACCACATTATCTGCGTGCTCCAAGTGCAGATGGAGAGACATATGCCAGGAGAATCCAAAAGTACATATACAGATTTTTTTTTTATATTTTCTCTATTGCTAAAAGGATAGGCATCTCAAGATTCCAACGGCTCCAGACCCCTCCATTTGCTTCTAAGACACATTGACTCACTGAAGCAACACATTTGAGGAATAGTCAAATAATGCCCGCAGCGTTGCATGGGCAAGAGCTGACTAAAAGCTCATCCATATTCAGGTAAGATGAAGCAAGACTGTTTACAAGAGCACAGCATCTGAAACACAGAGCCCATCAACTCCAGCCAGACATTCCTTCGTGTTTTGGAGTACCACCTCTAACCATCTTTGATAAACTGATGAGTGTGGTGAGGCACTGGACCAGGCTGCCCAGAGAAGTTGTGGATGCCCTATCCCTGGAGGTGTTCAAGGCCAGGCTGGATGAGGCTTTGAGCAACCTGGGCTAGTGGGAGGTGTCCCTGACCATCAGGGTTGGAACTGGATGATCTTTAACATCCCTTCCAACTCAAACCATTTGATGATTCTAATTCTTGGAGTAACTTCTAACAGATTCCTGCTTAATCATAGAATCATTAAGGCTGGAAAAGACCTCAAGGATCATCAAGTCCAACCATCAACCCAACACCACCTAACCCACTAAACCATGTCCCTAAGCACCACATCTACACGTTTACTGAATACCTCCAGGGATGGTGATTCCACCACTTCCCTGGGCAGCCTGTTCCAATGTCTGATCACTCTTTCAGTGAAGAAATTTTTTTCTAATATCCAGCCTAATAGACAAGAATGTTCATGCCTATCAGTACTGGACACGTGAAATGAGGCAGCCACTTTGAGATGAATCCAACCTGTGGCTTACTGGTCTGGATCAGATGCGTCCTACATAGAGGAGCATCAGACAACAGAGAGTTCTGCTGCCAAACCTGTTCCTCCTGCACACCAAGTTTGGTTTCTACCAAAGGTTTGTATTAGTCTCCTGTTTGGAGTGTCATCTTTTCACAAGAAAACCTGGGGGACTATGGAGATGCCAAAACATGTCCTGGGTTCACCCCACTGCGTTATCCTATGTTCTTGTACAGCCTTCTCCACACAAGCCCTCCTCAACCTCATTCTGTGCTTTAAGTAGTAAAGTCACACCCGGGAAAAAGGTTGACTCTCTTCATCCTCCCGTAGAAGAACCTACTTTTTTACACTGTTAAGACAATTCAAAGAAAAGCCGCTTGTGTCAGGAGTTTTGCCTCAGCTTGGAAGCCCATGGTAGAATGTATTTTGAGTAAGGCATGAACTGTACCTTCTTCAGCCAGGTGGCTTTAAAACCCTGATCAACACTCTCAAAGCAAGTCTCTTCTTACAGAATTTATTCCCGCTTCTGTTTGGAATGAAAAAACCCTGTCCATGCACCTTCTCCCTTCCGACTGAAGAAGAAAGGTGCAGTGCTTAGGTGAGCTCCAGTTTGACAGAAAAATAATTGCTGCAGAGGCACTTGCCATGATTTGAAGTTCTGGGCACATTACTCACCTTGAAGAAAAACCTAGAGAGCTTCTAATTAAAAAGAAAAAACCAAGCCTAAGACAGAAAACATGCTAAGGTGCTCTCTAAATTTTTCTCTTTTTTTCAGGGGTGGATATTTTTTGAGCACATGCTCCACCTACTTGCTGCACTGAACAGCCAAGCTACAATATAGATTCCTCAAGGTGACATTCAGGAGATGTTCGATACGCAGAACTAGAAAGGGAAAAGAAAGAGCTCCTAAATGAAAGCAGTGCTGATGTGTTCATTTGCATTTTTTCCTCTCACAGCCTTACAGCAGTGCTGTTGGGAGCTCTGACAGATTCAACAGCATCTCTTAAAAACAGCACAGATGATGGAAATAGGGAACCGAACGCTCTCTGCATTCATCTTTTTTAGGAGGGCCTGGAGCAATAGGAAAAGGGTTAACAGTTTTAAACTAAAAAAGGGGAGATTCAGACTAGATATAAACAAAATTTTTTATGACAAGGGTAAGACACTGGACCAGGTTGGCCCAGAGAGGTGGTAGGTGCTCCATCCTGGGAAACATTCAAAGTCAGGTTGGACAGGGCTCTGAGCAACCTGGTCTAGTGGAAGGTGTCCCTACTCATAGCAGGAGGGGTGGACTAGATGACCTTGAAAGGTCCCTTCCAACCCAAACCATTCAATGATTCCAAATGGCAAGTCACAGAAGCCCAGAGAAGGTGTGGATGCCCCATCCCTGGAGATCATAGAATCACAGAATCATTAAGGCTGGAAAAGATCTCAAGGATCATTAAGTCCAACCGTCAACCCAACACCACCTAACTCACTAAACCATGTCCCTAAGCACCACATCTACACGTTTCTTGAACACCTCCAGGGATGGTGACTCCACCACTTCCCTGGGCAGCCTGTTCCAACGCCTGATCCCTCTTTCAGTGAAGAAATTGTTTGTAATATCCAGTCTAAACTTCCCCTGGTGCAACTTAAGGCCATTTCTTCTTGTCCCGTCACTTGTTACTTAAGAGGTTAGCACCCACCTCACTGCACCCTCCTTTCAGGTAGTTGTAGAGAGTGATGAGGTCTCCTCTTAGCCTCCTCTTCTCCAGACTAAACAACCCCAGCTCCCTCAGCCGCTCCTCATCAGACCTGTGCTCCAGACCCTCCACCAGCTTCATTGCCCTTCTCTGGAGCTGCTCCAGCCCCTCAATGTCCTTCTTGTGGTGAGGGGCCCAAAATTGAACACAGGATTCAAGGTGCGGCCTCACCAGTGCCAAGGACAGGGGCACAATCCCTGGAGGTGTTCAAGGCCAGGCTGGATGAGGCTTTGAGCAACCTGGTCTACTGGGAGGTGTCCCTGTCCATGGCAGGGGGGTTGGAACTAGATAATCTTTAAGGCCCCTTCCAACCCAAATAATTCTGTGATTCTATAACTGTGGATGGAGATCCTTCTAAACAGCATGTCCTGCTTAATGGAAGAAAGCAAAGAAGCACCTTCCTGCTGTCCCCAAAGCCACGCAGAGAAAAAAACCCAAAACTGAGCTCTAACAATCCCAGTGCTTTGATATTAATCCTGGATGTAGACTGGTTTACCAAGATATGCTTACTTTTATTTCATAGAATCACAGAACGGCTTGGGTTGGAAGACCTTAAAGATAGCTCCAACCCATGGTCCCAGGCTGCCAGGGACCACAAGGAGCTGACCTGCTCCCTTCTCTGCACAGCCACGGGATTCAGCTCCAGCGAGGGCTGAAAGATGATCTCAAATCCAAAAAAAAAACCAAAAAACAAACAAACAAAAAAAACCCAACCCTGAGCAGTGAGTAGCAGAGGCCATGCTTAGTCAAGCGGATGCAAAGCAGGGAATCAGAGTCCAGCAGGCTCAGCAAACAACATCTCCTCCATGGTCATTTCACCCAAATTCCACTATTTTTTCTGGGAAGTGGATGAAAACCACACACTGTGCACCAAATCCCTCAACTCCCGCTCCAAACAGTGAATTTTCTGCCTGGTGTTTTTTTTTTTCCTAATTCTTCCCAAATGTCCCTGACCACATTAAATGTTGCCAGTGTAAGAGGCATTTGTGTTTTTGTTATATTATTTTTTTTTTTAAGCCTCAGCCACCGCAGTGCACCAGGAGCACGGAGAGGATTTCTCCTGTCTCTGCCATTGAGGGAACATGGATTCACAGATGCCCACATTAGATTAAAGGCAGCAAAGAAGCTTATGAAGCAGAACAACAGCATCCAGAAAGCCAACCTCAGGTCGGCAACAGGATTCAGAAAGTACTTATGAGACAGCTTAATTACTAATAAAACCAATGATACATCCCTATATCCTCCAAAGCCTTGCGTGTGCACTCAGTGGCCAGCTTGAGATGCGTTCTTCAACGTGAGTAATTTAACAGATGGACACCAAAAAAAACCCCAAAACCACCAAAAAGCCACAATAACCCAAAAAACCAAAATAACAAGCCCAGCATTCTGAAAGGAAGCAAGACAGGCTCTTCAAGAAGCTGCATTTTCTTTTTCGACTCCACGTGTAACTCTGTGTCACAGCACGTTGCTGTTTCATTTATAGTCTTTTAAAGAATATAAGACTTCAAAGAGTCTTTATTTGTCTAAACATCCCGGACAGGCAGTGGGTTGACTCTAGTAACCTGAATTCCATATTTTAAACACACCCTATTGTCCATCTTTCTCTTCTTGAAAGGAAATGGCCACATCGCAGTCAATAAGCAATTGCACATTTCCATCTAACACAATGATCTCTCCCACCATGCGCGAAGTGCTCTCAGGCTTGCGAACCAGCGCTACGGAAAAGATCGATAAAAATCATAATGTTACAGAGCTTCAAATCACAGAATAAGTAACATTTCTGGATAGTAAAAAGCTTGGGTTTCCAAACACGTTGGCCGTGGAAGTCATTCACATTCAAGCAGACCGCAGGGCAGAGAGGGAAGATCAATAAAAATGCAATGAGGCAGACAGAGAAATGTCATCACCTCGGGAAGAGGCAGCCTAGAAACTGTGGACACATGACAAGAGCACAAATGGACCAGACACATGTGTTTTCTGTAGGAACTGCACCATAAAGAAGACACCCAGCTTCAATCTGGAAGCTACCACTACTTCTTGGTGGTACAGAGGAAGGGGACCGCGTGGTCAAAAGAAGTCATGGCACAGACAGCCAAGGTCATTGAGTCGTAAAATGGGTTGGATTGGAAAGGATCTTAAAGATCATCGAGTTCCTACCCCCCTGCCATGGGCAGGGACACCAAACTCCCATATTGTTTTACTGAATGACTTTTTATATGTTGAGGTCTCTTCCTTCCCATCTGTAGAATGGGTACAGCGTTGGGGTTGTTCAGACTGGAGAGGAGAAAGCTCCAGGGAGACCTTTGAGAACCTTCCAGTGCTGAAAGGGGGCTACAGGAGAGATGGGGGAGCTCTTGATCAGGGGGGTGGAGTGATAAGACAAGAGGGAACAGGTTTAAGATAAAAGAGGGGAGATTTAGATTAGATATTAGGAAGAAATGTTCTCCTGTGTGGGTGGTGAGGCAGGTAAGGTTGCCCAGAGAAGCTGTGGATGCCCCATCCTTGGAGGTGTTCAAGGCCAGGCTGGATGAGGCTTTGAGCAACCTGGGCTAGCGGGAGGTGTCCCTGCCCAAGGCAGGAGGGTTGGAACTTGATGATCTTTAATGTCCCTTCCAACCCAAAACATTCTGTGATTCTATATACACAGATGAAGAATATGCCCATCCTACAGCAAGGTCAGAAATCCTCATTTTTGACATGCAACGCTGCATTTTTAATCCAACGTTTGCTGAGGTTTTTGCTCTAATTTATAACTTTCAGTCCTTACCCACAGCATTATCGGAGAAGAGCAGCCTGCAAGCCACCTTTAGGTCTGGTCTCAACTAATCCATGGCTGGCTAAGTCGCCCTAACACCAGCAAACCCCCAGGCATCCTTCCTCTGTGTCACATTCAAGCCCAGACACCACTAACCCCCCATCCTTTACACCCCTCCCTGCGTTCCAGCAAGGGCTTTCTTCCCACTCAAACTGTGTTTTAAACTCAGCTCTAACAAGTAAAGTTTAACATTAACCAGAAGAAAAAAAGCTCTGCTCTGTACCAGAAACAAAACTTCCGATCCATGTTCAATCCAGGAACAAAACCTTTCAGGATCACGCTGTCTGTAAAATACAGTAAGCAAAGCCTTCTCCCTTTGACAGTCTATTTCAGGCCTCATTTGCTTGAAGTTTTATGAGATGTTAATCAACAATCAAAAATTTATACATTTTTCACTGCAGGAATAGCAGTTTCTGCTCTTTAAATTACACCACTGGGTTACTACACGTCACAGTCAATGAGCCCTCTCTGCCCGTTTCCATCTCCTTCCCATTTATTGTTTAAAAATACTTTAATAATTCAAAAACTTTTTTTTTTTCATTTGAGAGTGTAGAAATGAGGATATCCACTTGCCTGCCAGCCAGCTGGGACAGTACCAAAAATCAGAGCAATGTCTTTGGCTGCTTAAAAACTGGGCATCCATCAGGACTGCTTCTTGCAGTACTGTTTGTGAGAACTTTTAAAGGGCAGGAGCAGTCCCAGCAGTGAGAGGAAGAAAATAAATACAATCACCAGATCTATTAAGGCCAGGGAAACAGAGAGGGATGAAGAATTTGAGAAACGAGTCCCCTCCCATCGTAACAGCACAACGTGGTTCTTTCACTGCTGGCCAGGAGCTTGTAAACCGAGAAAACCAGCTTTGGGGGTTCCCGCGAGCAATTTGGAGGAGGAATGACTAATTCCAAGGACACAGTGCAGATGCTATCTAGTGATTGCTCCACTTCTTCCCCTCAGCACCTGGAGTACATTTATCCCTCTCTTGCTTCTTGGCAACTGTAATTAAAAATAGCCAGGTTAGATTAGTTGCAAAGTGAAAAAAAAAAAAGAATTACAGCAGAAATGTTTATTTTTTTGAGAAGAGACAGAGGAGGAAGGGGAAAGGTCTAGGTTCAATGCATTATCTAGAGCATGTAAGGAAATAATCACTGAAGCAAAAACACAAGGAGGGAGACCATGGCTGCTAAAGACAGGAACAATAATTCTTTTTTTTTTTTAAAGGTACTGGAGGGAAGGGGTCATCGTAACATTTGTAGTGATCCTAATCAGTAGCCAAAATGAAGTTCTCACTAATATTTATTATCTGGGGCAAACACATCCAAATAAGTATGCAAATGCTGCTGTACAATGACAGCAACTACAATCAAGCCTAAAAATCCTACACCTGATGATTTAGGATCCATTCCCCAGAGCCAACCCCCTCCATAGCTCTGCAACCCTACCAGATTCTACAAAATTTTACTCCTGGAATCAGCCCAGTCCCTCAAGACCTCTCAGCTGTATTTAGTGGTTTAATTTTGGTTTGTGGGTTTTTGTTTAAAGGTTGTTGTGTAGGGATATCTATATATATATTTTTTTTAAATCATGTATATTCACAAGTTATTAGAGGTGAACTCCTAAAACCTTCAACCTCCAGACGAGGAACAAACACCACAAGTCTTTGGTCTTAATTACGATGAGTCAATTGCCAGAATGGTTTGAGGACTTGAGCCTTGCCCAAACCGGTCTTAAAGCAAGATACCTACTCATAAGACACCATGTCTGCTATATAGATTATAGTTTACCTAGAAACTTACCCAGAAAAATTTGCCCTGGATCTTCAGCTTCACCAGCATAAATGTAGGTTGAGCAATCAGAGCAGATGGACCCAGGAGAGATAATGGTCAGGTCAGTTGACCTGAAGGGAGAAGCCACCATTGGAACAGGGATTGAGGAAGCTGCTCCTAGTTTACTATCTAAAGCAATTAATTTGTGGGAGGAAGTTGTCTACACCAATAGGCTGCACATTTCTATGGCTCAAGATTTCAACCTCGCAAATATTTCCCAGATGATGACCCCTACGCGGTGGCCGGAGCTGATGGCACGCAGATGAATGACTTGTTCAAGACCTAACGAGGTCACCTTCAAATCCAGCTACAGAACCATGCATTCTCCTAATTTGAAATAGCTCCTCAGAAAGCTCTAAACAAGCACAAAGTTGAGACGACAACATCCCTGGAGCTCGACCCAAGAACATCAGAGGTTCTTAGAGAGGACCTACATGATGCAACAGGTCTCCTCCACCTTCCTACTAAAGAAAGGTCACATTAAGCCATACAAAAAGATTTTCTGATGCTTTGCTGAAATATTTCAGCAAACAAGACTCCATCATTTCTCCAGGAAGAAAGGTTTCACAGCAAAGTTCAGTCCATTAGGAAGAGCCCAACACACAGCCTGGACCAACCCCAGAGGTGTTCAAGGCCAGGCTGGATGAGGCTTTGAGCAACCTGGTCTAGTGGACAGTGTCCCTGCCCACGGCAGAGGGGTTGGAACTCAATGATCTTTAAGGTCCCTTCCCACCCAAACCATTCCGTGATTCTATGATCCTGTTAGGACTGGCTTAAGGATTTTGGAAACTCAGAGTCCTAACGGACAGGTGAATTGTATATAACGCAACCATAGGCTTTCAGCTGCTGAAAGCCACAGCTCTAAAGATAAGAGTTATGTACAGACAGGCTGCTGGGATTGTCCCAGATTTTACCCGTTTTTTAATATTAAAGAGGTAGAGGAACAGCTCTGCAAACAGGCAAAGCAAAACAAACACACACCAGATCTACGAGCAGTGCTCAGGAAGTCTGATGTCAAACCCATCGCACAATGCACATTTATTTTCCTATTTTTCAGAAGCCAAGCATCCAGAAAAAGCAAGCCTTTTCCATTAAAAAAAAATATTATTTTAGACAGGATCTGGGATTGGACTACATTATCTAAAATATCGAGAAACCCTAAAACTAGCTTCTCAGAAGAACACCAACTTTCTCAACCATCAGGTCTAGGCCCTATATTCTTGCATCAAGATGATGTTTTCTTCCCTCTTATATCGTCATAACCCACAATCACAGCTCTGAAATGCCCAATATATAGCAAGAATGAGGCAGAAGCGATTTAGATTTAAATCTGAATAAAAAGCTGGCCTCGTGATCCACACAACCTGTACCATCTCACTGCTCTTACGCTGCCAGGTTTGTTAATGTACACAAACATATCTTCATTAATCTTCATCAAGCTGGTCAAGCGTACACCCGGCCATCACTGTTAAGTTTAATACCTGCTGCAGCAACCATCTAGGATTAACCATAAAACCCACTTTGTGGTTGCCAACAGGGTAGAAAGTGGCTCCTGTCCCAACAGGACAGCAACAGAAAAAAAAAAAAACCAAAAAAAACCCAAAAAAACAATCCCAAAATCAAAATAAAAACTGTGCACCCACCAATTACACGCTCACTGTCATGGGTATCAGGAAAATCCTTCGTGAAATGCAATGTCCATCAAGATTTGGCCAACCTTCAACAGACTTCAGTAGTTTCCCTCTCCTTCCAACCTTTGATGGTTGGACGCAATGATCTTAAGGGTCTTTTTCCAGTATAAATAATTTTATGATTCTCCAATCCCTCCTCGCTTCCACCACCCCAAGGCACGCAACTGCAGGACCCTCCCAGCAAAGCCACAGCCAGCACCCAATTTAACCAAATTTATCCTCCTGCACCTCTTCTCCCACCTTTTATTCAACTACAAGCTACGAAGTTCTGGGCTCTTGGCCAACTGGCTGCATCTCTTCTCTCTCCATCCTTCCAAGCTGCAGGCTACAGGACACTCTGGCATTTCTGCTGCTCTTATTAGGACAGTTAATGACCTAATTCAAGTCGTGTAGAGTCGACCTAGGAGTTACAGTCACTGGCTCCTCAAATGAAGTTAACAATAAATCACAGAAATTCAGTTGCGAGCGCTTCTCAGGCGCCTTTATATCAGCAATATTCATTTGACCGAGTTTGCTCCCTCCCCTCTTTTTACATTGCTGACGGATCTTGATGTCTCACTAGCTGCCTGCTTTGAAAAGCTGCTTTGAACCCATCTCCAGCTCCTTTGGAAAAGAGATACATGAAGACATCTGGCTCACAGACAGGCTAGACCTTGGTTTTGTCTTGATCTGAATACAACAACCAGAGATTTCAGTGGGAAATACCCCGTCAGCCGCTCCTTTAGCATCAGAGCAAAGGCTTCCCTAGAGATTGAGAGCCTCAACATGTGCCTTTCTTCTGAAATTATCTCTCCCAAAGGGTATTAGCATAACTCAAGTCGTTGAGATTAACATTAAAGAGTCATTTAAGACTTGAAAGCCATCCCAGGTACTGGTGGAATGAGGTACGTCGCCATCAGCCATTCCAACTCCAGAGCAGAGTTAGAGTAAATCCAAATTTTAGGCTGGGAAAAATAGCTTCTGATCAGCTGAGTGCACGTACCGGCTGAGACAGGCAGGGAGAAGTTACTGGTGCTGATGGGTGAGGATTTACAAAACCCTGCGGGAGATGTCTGTGCTTCCCTTTGATGGGAGGAAGCCTAACATCGCCAGACATCTTTCTTTTGTGCCCTTCCTAAGCAAGGGGGGAAAAATATGTAGCTTCTGCCTTCCAAAAAAAAAAGAAAATAAATGTACAGAACAGAACAATACTCAATAACAGAACTACAAGAGGCATTTATCAGCCAACATCAGATCACATCTTGCAAGCATAAGCCAAGATTTCATGTCCACAGACTAATTCACATCCACAAGCACCAAATACCAAGTACTGTCAGTCTGCCCCACCCCCTCCCCCCAAAAAAAGTCAGCAGCGAGACAGTTCGCAGCAGCCAGCTGATGGAATCGGGAGGGTGTTGGTTTTCCTTCTAGCACCAAAGCAATTGGTTCACAACGTCACTGCGAAAATGAAGGCACCAGCTTTTTCAGCAAGGTGCAATCACGCTGTTTTGAACAATCATGTGGTATATTCACATTCATCCGCAGCTACCGCCTGGGCGTACAAGATCATGGAGGAGATCAACCAACCAGCCATGGATGGTAGTGGCAACAGCATGGCCACTGACGCCAGCCCAGTGGCACAAAGCACAGTGTCACACCTCGCTTACAACCGGTCCAGATACACACCCTTGCCCAAGCCACCTGCTGCTTGCAGATACCTGAGAGCTCACACCAAGCTCCTCAATTTAATGAATTTTCTTTTAAAAACATTTTTTTTTCCCTCCTCTTAAGTCCACCCAGCTGCATGTGCCAGGTGAGGGACTGGAGCACAGCAGCTGCGGGTTTATCTGTAGAGGTCACTCAAGGGTTGATTAAACTGCAAAGGAAAGAAAGGGGGGGGGGATGAAAAAAAAAAAAAATTCCCATCCTGCAGTTTTTGCAGCCGGAGAATGCAGGTCTGGTGAAGCAGCACGGCAGCACAGAGAGGAAAAAAAAACCCCAAACCCAACCAGCAGCTCGCCATCCACCGCACATTTGAAATAAATAAATCCCAGTCCAGCACAAACAGCACAACTCGGCCATCTCTCCCCCCTTCCAGACCAGTGCACCCCCCCCAGCCCACCCAGCCCCTGCCCACACCCCTTTCCAGCGCATCCCTGCATCCACATCCACTTGCATGCCACCTTGTCCCCTCCCAACACCTAGACGCAACCCCCTTTCGCCCTGCCACACCTTACACCTCCGTAAAAATACCTCCCCTGGCTGCACCCCAGGAGGGAGCTGGGATCCATCCCAATCCATAAACCCCCCGCAGAGCATCATTCCCAGGGAGCAGGATGGGGCTGGATCCAGCCCTTCTGCAACCCCCGTCCAGGGGGAATAGGATGGGATCCAGCCCCTCCATAGGGAGCAGGTGGGGATCCAGCCCTTCTCTAACCCCCCCCCCCCCCCCCCCC
>WKFP01013710.1:0-23441 GCA_011057875.1 Pterocles orientalis
AGTCCAATCCCCCTGCCGGAGCAGGAACACCTAGATCAGATCACACAGGAACGCATCCAGGCGGGCTTTGAATGTCTCCAGAGAAGGAGACTCCACCACCTCTCTGGGCAGCCTGTTCCAGTGCTCTGTCACCCTCACTGTAAAGAAGTTTTTTCTCATATTCAAGTGGAACCTCCTGTGTTCCAGCTTGAACCCATTGCCCCTTGTCCTATCACTGGATGTCTCAGAGAAGAGCCTGGGTCCATCCTCCTGACACTCACCCTTCACATATTTATAAACGTTAATAAGGTCACCCCTCAGTCTCCTCTTTTCCGAGCTAAAGAGACCCAGCTCCCTCAGCCTTTCCTCGTAAGGGAGATGCTCCATTCCCTTAATCATCTTTGTGGCTCTGCGCTGGACTCTCTCCAGCAGTTCCCTGTCCCTCTTGAACTGAGGGGCCCAGAACTGGACACAATATTCCAGATGCGGTCTCACCAGGGCAGAGTAGAGGGGGAGGAGAACCTCTCTTGACCTACTGACCACCCCCCTTCTGATACAAGCTCAGGCTTGTTCAAGGCAGCACAGTCCTCATGCATCTCGCTTAGGCACTGCAAGGGGAGCTAGTGTGGGTGCAGGGAAGCTAGAAACCAAAGTGAAAATCATCAGGGCCTCAGCACAGCATCGGGTCCCTGCAGACAAATCCTTATTTCAATGCCAGGACCTGCTGAGGTCCTGCACAGGTACAGGCAGCCCTCCATGCACATCCTGCTGCGTGTTTACATCTGGCCTGTACCCACCGCTGATGATAGAGACTGCAAATGGCAGCGTTAGCTGCATCTGAGGTTGAGTCAAAGATGGGGAGTGGCAATGTGGCTGCTTCAGTCTCATTTGTTATTTTAATGAGTGCGGGGTGGGGAGCTCCTGCTCCGCTGCATCTCTTGAGAACCTCCAGGCTGGTCACTGAGTGAGCGTTAGTGCTCACCCAGTGTTCCCTGCATCAGCGTCCCCCCAGCTCCTCACAAAAATCTTTTTTAGATGCTTCACTGGAAGATGTTTGGCTGACTGCATGCTTCACAGGATGCTGGGTTAGAGGACAGGTTGGTGTGGGATTGTGGCTACTCGGCTGTTTTTCTGTCCCAGTGGCTAGTCTCTCCTCCTAGGTAGGCATCTAGAGCCACAACCTGCTTTGCCAGCTTGTCTCTGGCTGCGTCAAGGCAGCGTCGTGTCAGGTGGGGAGAAGAGATCCGCAAATCTTCAGGCCAGAGGAAGCCCTTAGACCCCAGGGTCTGATTCTCCCCTAGCGCAGGGCATGGCCTCGCACCCTGTGGCTCTGCTGTATAAACTCTTGGGCTTCGGCCCCTGTGCTATCACAGTGAGATGGGAAAGGGGTCCAGCACTGCAAGAGCCCTTCCACCTCCTGGGAACGTGATCCTCTGTGTAACTGCCCTCTGTTTAGAGTGGATGTTGTGCCTTAATTCTCCCTGTGAGTGAAGCTGCAAGGGCAGATGAATTGTCGAGCAACTCGCAATCCCATTCTGTGTATCTGTCCCTATTGATAAATGCCAGCCTGTGCAGCAGCCAGACCGTATCCAAAACAGTCTTGAAATGCATGTTTCCTGGTGCGGTCCATCTCCCAAGATTTTAAAGCTGGATTTAGGTCTCTGGGACCGTGGCAGTTTTTAACAAGCTCTGTAGCAACCTGCTATTTTTATAACATTTTTTTCTGTTGTGAAGTGTCTGCTTGTTCTCTTTTCTTTAAAAAAACCACAAAAACTCATGTTCAGCATGAGTCCAAAATTTGAAATGGGGAATAAGCCTGAGGTTGCAAATGTGTTTCAGACCCAGCCCCACATCGACCTGTCTCTCACAGGCAGTGAACCTGTTGTGTATCCTGCTTCACCACCTCTTCATTTCTACTGTGGTTCTGTTTCCCCTAAAATCACTTAAAGACCATAAAGTCATCATAAGCGGCACATCAGTTCAGAAACATCATTTCTAGTCTGCTGTGAAGGTAGCCCCTTCCCTTTCCCTTTCCAAGAGACCACGGCATCGTTCACCGTTCAGCCTGTAGGGTCCCGATAAGGAGAGAGGAACATCAGCCCAGAAAGGGCTGCACGTGGCAGATGTGGGCTGGCTCGTGCCTGGTTGTTTTTAAACTGTCCTGATGCTATGTCTCCTCTCTTTAAAAAGAGGAAGAGAGACAGAAAAAAAAAACTCAACCTCAAAAAGCCGGAGGAAAATTTCCTGCCGATTGTTGTGTTTCACAAACACTGCTCTTTTCTCTCGCCCTCTCCCTCCACTCCCGGCAAGGCTGGAGATGAAAATGGCTCCTTTGTTCCTTTCCCTGGGGCCCAACTGCAGCGAAAGTGCGGCTCCGGAAACCCTCTGCTGCACGAGCAGTAAGGGTGGGAGGGACTGAGCTGTCACCGTGTGCGGTAGGTCCTACATAAATACGGCATGTGTTGACAATGCTGCGGGCAGGATGGGTGCAGGACTTTGCGGTGCTGATGACGAATCTCCTGCACTGCTTCTCCTGCGGCAGCAAATGGGCTGCAAAACCCACGGGGGGCAGAGGAAGGGGAGGAGGGTGTGAGTGGCTGTGTTGTCCTGGCAGTGACTGATCACAGGTTCAGGGGCTCTGGGTCCTTTTGTTCTCAGCTTTTGGCTTTCCCCAGAGTAGCAATTTGCAGCCCCATGGAAGCAGACAGCATCCCGCTGGGGGCTTGTACCGATGCCCTGGCCCCTGCGCCGGGATGTTCCTTGCACCCATCCAGCCCTGGAGTGCTGGTGCTCTGCATTTGGCCACGGTCACACTCCAAACCCACGTTTACTCATTCAAAACCTTCTCTCATCCAGCCTGGGTTGGACATGCCAGCTTTTCCTTTTTTTTAGAGGGATGGAGTTTTTTTCTGCGCACTGGCGACACTACTTGTTTTGTATGCTAGATGGTTTCTGCAAAACCTAGAGCAAAGGCAGGCTTCCCAGGGCGGGGGGCATGTGGGGTGACCGGAACCACAGCGACTCCTGACCGCGGGGGCTGCCCTCAGAGCCGGGAGGTGAACCTTTCTGAAGTTCACCTGTGTGTATGTGCGAGTGTGTGCGGTCTGCGTGCGTGGGGTTGTGTTGAGTGAGGAGCCCGGGGATGCTACCAACAGGGCTGGAAGGAGCCTGCGTTTCTGCAGTTGGTGTATCAGTACCTTGTAGATGGCCTTTCTTCCCCCTCCCCTCCTCCTTTTTTTTTTATAAAAGACAAAAAAGAAATGGAAAGCTAAACTAGCAGAGGTTTTTAAATATTTTATATTAGTTTCTAATGTAAATTCTTACATTGTTATTGCAGTGCGGGGTGTGTTTTGCCTGCACGTGACTTTTTGTAATATTTTTGTGAATCACTAAACGTTTTTTTCCTCCCGTGTATTCTAAGTGCATTAAACGTGTTTGCAGAATTGTCAGTGTCCTTCTCTGCAGGTGACTCAGTGGCTTGGCCTCATGGTGCCTTGACAGCCCCTTCTCCACCGTTCCCCTCGGCCCCAGGAACGCGGGGTCTCTCGCACAGACCCTGGAGCGCAACTATGGGAGAGAGAGGGATCTTCCTTTTCCCAAAAAGCCTCAGCAAAACGGCTGGTCCCAGGCCCTGCCAGGTGCAGGATCCTCTGCGAGGATCCCCTGGCAAAACCTCCAGAGCCGGGGCAGCCCCAGCGTCCTGATGGATGGGCTTTTCCGTGCTGTTTGTATGAGCCAGGATGGGGAGCGCTTGCATGTGGGTCTGAGGACGTGGCCAGTCAGCTGAGGGATGGCAACCTTGTCCACCAGCACAAGAAGGAGGGAGCCGGGGTGAGTGCCGGGTCAGGTCCATGCTCCTGTCCTCTGCCAAGCGCCTCTTGGCTTCAGTGGGATTCGCGGGGGTGTGGATGTGCGTGCGGAGACCGAATATGTCGGAGGAGAGACACAGCAAACAGTTGTGAAAAAATATTACTGAGCTAATGTTGCAATGATTTCCCAGTAACGCAGAACGATTTTGCAGTAATCTTTTTACACTCCTTGGTAATAAATTCCTTTAAGGTCAGAGAGTAGAAGGGTGGAATATTGGGGGGGGTGGAGGGGGGGGGAGATCACTGTGGACCGGAACGGTGACAGGAAAGGGAAAGGATGCATGGGGTGCCAAAATCCAGCTCTGGGCAGGTTTTGCCCTTGCTCTTTAGGGGTGTAATTTCAGCCCTCCCTGCAATCAGAGCAATCAGAGGAAAGGGTTTCTGTGAGGATTTGTTTCCTTTTAAAGTTTGGAGTGAAAACCATCCTTTCCCAAAGAACCTCTCCCGCAGCTTCATCCAGAGACCAACTGTCCCCGCCCCAAGGCAAAGCAGCGGTTCCGAGTGCCGCAGGCACAGAGCAAGCCTGGCCAGACATGCTGAAGGTAGTACAGCTGTAGCGTGGCCAGATTTCATTGTGTCTCTTGAAGAAACCTTGCCGGTCAACCAGGAGCCCCAGTGAGGATATTTGCCTGGGCAGGGAGCTTGGGGGTGTGAGAAGCTGCCTGCAGCCAGTCCCTGGCCCAAGACCCCACACACCCCTCGCCTTCCCAGGCTTTGAGGCATTTGCAAGCGAAGGGCCACCTCACTAGGACATCCCAGCAAGGACGGTGAAGGGCCACCTCACTAGGACATCCCAGCAAGGACGGTGGAGCCAGGACTGACCAGGGCCCCCACTGCTCACATAGTGCTGGGAACCCCCCCGCTGGCCCCCAGCCATGCAGTTAACGTAATTAATGAATTAAGTGATCCACTTTGACCATCCCTGCGGTGGCCAGACAGTGTCCCCTTTTGCAAGGGCACAGCCCAACCGCTCCTTTGGTTCAGCCCCAAATCTGGAGGTCCCCTGGCAGCTGCAGCGAGGTCGGGTGCCCCTCTCCCATGGCCACCCTGAGCCCCACCACTGCCATGGCCTCACCACACTGCCTCCGCCCCAGCCGAAAGCACCTTCAGGCAGTGAATTTAATTAAGGTTTCTGAAAAGCGGTGTCTGGGAGCCCCTCCTGGATCTGCGGCTCTGAACTTCATTAGGAGCGGTTTGTTGCTAATAATGCCGGCAGCTTCTCTAATTAATAATGGAAGGGCTGTGAGCAGATGCCAAGCCAGGAGAGGGAAGGGATTTGTTTGTTTATTTCTCTCCTCTCTCGGTTTTGGTTTGGTTGGTTTGTTTTTTGTTTTTGTAGTGTGGAGGGAGGGCTGGGGCTCGTTTCCCATCTGAAAAGTGAACGGCAGCGCCTGGGAACCTCGACAGGGAAGAAGGTGCACCTGCGGGGTGGGAAGGGGAGACAGGTCCCCACGGGGCAGGATGAGTGCAGCCTCCAAGACAAGGGGTCCTGGTCCCATGGTGCTCCCTACCCACGCAGGGCAGAGCCAACACAGCCTCTCGTGCTAGCGTTAGGCACCTGGGCATGGTCCTGACCCCTGAAGCCCCTTCCGTAGCATCGCCCCTGCAGCGTGTCCCTTCCTGTGCCTTGTTCCCATCCTATGATGTTCTCCATCCCATGGCTGCACCATCCCGCCGTGGGCTGGGGAACATGCCCAGGTTTCTGCATCCTCTAGCCCACCTGGACTGCAAGGATGTGTCATGCAGCACCTAGAAACGTGGGCTCATGGGGAATCAATGCACCACGTCCCTTTGTATTTTTGTTTTTCCCCCTCTTTTTGCCTTGTTTCTTTCCTGCTTGCTGTTTCGCCCGGACGGCGTTGGTGGCACAGCCGGCCACAGCAGCACCTCGGTGGGGAGGAAAATCCTCCCAGCACACCCCGGCATGCAGGACTTGACACATTAACACCCCGCACTCCGGGGGCCCCGTGGCCCTGCTGTAACTGGAGAGGGGCCCAAAGTGCTGCAGGCAGATGGGCTGGTCCTGCTGCCTCCCCAACTTGGGGAGAGCACCCCCTGCCCCACAGCCGAGCCTTGGGGACAGCTGGGAGCCGGCAAGCATCCTCACCCTGATGCAAAGAACAGCCTCACCGCCCACACAGGACAGCGGGACCCAGCAGGGGTGCAAGAGGCACGGCAGGGAAGCCCCCCCACACGCCCCAGGTCCCTGTTTAGGAGCCGGCAGCATGCCCCAAAGCTCCAGTTTCTCCAAATAGCTTCCAGAGCAACTGTTCTTGCTGTCAGGCAGAGTTTGCAGTGGGGAAAAAAAATGGCCCTATCTTGCCCTGACACCTCATCGCTCACACTAATTGAAGCAGCACAGGAGACAGGTCACAGCGGCGCAGCCGGTGCCACCACAGCGCAGGATCCATCCCCTTGATCCCCCCACCGCTCGCCTGCAGCAGGGATGCGCTGGCTGCCAGTGCATTTCAGGCAGCAGCCATTGCCACAGCAGCTCTCCAGAAAAAGTGTAGTTCAGGTTTGGTTTTGTCTTTCCAAGGGGAAAAGTATTTTTAGTGCTCTTTCCCATCATTCACATTTCCTCAGACTTGCCACACTCTGGCTGCAAACCACCCGCAGGAGGGCAGTGAGTGAGGCTGCCTGGCGCTGAGATGCGCCTGCAGCTGGAGATGGGGTACCTGCTCCAGAGGGGCAAGGGAGCAAAGGGGAAAGCATGGTTAGGTATTGAAAACCCTCCAGGAGTGTCTTGAGACCAAGGCGACTGGAGAGACCCAGCTTCCTGCCCGGGCTGGGATCATCCCTTCTCAAGGCACAAATCCCCTCTCTGGCTGTTAATGCTGGAGTGAATGTGGGGCTGCAGCACCTCCTTCTCCCAGCTTGCTTTTTGAACAGGAAAATTATCTGAAGCATCCGGCAGAAGGGGAAAAATAAAAGGCAAAAAAGGGCTCAGAAGTGGGAGGGGTGGCGGGGAGCATCCCCGGGGGCGCAGGCGGCGTGGCAGCCTGCCCGGCCCCGGTACAGGCAGTTGAACAATAACGCGAGGCGTCAGGAACACACTCAGCGCTGGGAATCCCAGTCCTTGCCTTAAAAGGAGATTTCGGGGGACGCTTTTATTGGAAAATTGTTTTCTGATTATTCAGCTTATTGAGAGTTTTATTTCATTATTTGCAATATGACGTGAGGGGGGCTTCAGCTGCGCATGAACAGCAACAGCCAAGGATATTTCCGTGGATTTCCAAGCCAGAAGAGCCCATTAAATCATCCTGTTTGACCTCCCATGTTCACAGGCCAGAGAATTTCACCCAGTTCCTCTCTCATTGAGCCCAATAACTTGTGTTTTTGATTCAAGCAGCAGTCCAGGACAACGTCCTGTCTCAGCTCAATGACTTTGAGAGTTGAAGAATCTGCCACCAACTTCCCTCACTCGGGTGTCCTGCTGGCAACCCCCCCCTGCCCCGCTGCTGACTTATTTCTGCTGAGGATGCCTCCCACTTGCTTAGAACCTTTTTCAGATGAAGGGGGATGCCCACGTCGCCCCTCAGCTGGTGCCTCCTGCCCAAGTGTGCTTTCTGAGCCGCATGGATTAATACAGATAAATAGTGGGATCCTTCCTGGTCTGCCATTAGTGAGCAGCTCAAGAGTTAATAAACTTCCAACAGATGTGACCAACATGTCAAGACACGAGAAGTACGTGGTATGAATGTTTATAAGTACATCGACAGAAGGCATTCATAAAAGGTTATAAACCGTGGTAATAAGCAACCCGTCAACTTGTTTGGACTCTAACACTTGATTAACCATTTATTAAAAGGTGCAGTAATCATTTATAAGCCATAAGTGGGACCGAATGTAAAGTATGACTCTTCTTATGTTAATAGATGCCTCAAGAATTTCCTCTCCCTCTGTGCGGTGTTTTGGGTGGTTAAAGCCTAACCCTGGCCACCAGACACACCAGTCCCTCCTTCATGGTGTGCATGGGCTGGATTCACACTGGGACCCTCTGTGGAGGGGGCACAGGGGCCCCCACCCTACACTTGGCAGTGCCCCAGCATTTTGCTCATAGGGACACTCAAGTTTATTTTGGCTGGGCTCTGGGTGACCCCTGCCAGAGCCTGAGCATCCCCCCAGAGACCCCGGGAGGGACCTGCAATGGGTTGGGAGCCACCCTGGCAGCAGGGAGGGACAGGCAGAGGCATTTGCTGCCCGGTGGTGGGGTGGGCAGTGCAGGAGGCTTAGCACCTTCCCAGGGAGAGGAGAGTTGCCTTCCCAGCTCAGACACTTCTCCCAGGCTTTCCTGCACAGCCCAGCACCAGCCCTGCTGCCCGCGGGTCCCCATCAGACCCCAGGGAAGGGCTGGGCAGGAACAGTGGGCAGCAAGTGCTGAGCTGAGTAGGGTGGATTAGGGATCAGGGATTTCAGAGGGGTTAAAAACTGCCTGCCTGGAGTCCCTGGGGTGCGTGGGGGAAGGAGCAGAGCACAGGAGAGCTGGGAACCCGCTCCCTTCATCCCCCTGCATCCATCCCCCTGCATCCCCCCACAGGGGAGTCAATCCAAGCTCTGGCTGCGACATACGGGGATGGGTCGGAAATGCCTCCCACGCAAAGGTGGCTTCATCCTTCTGTCAACAGGACCCTCCTTTTTGTTTGCCATCACACTCCTCCTACCCCCCAGACAGACCCGTGTTTTCCTTCCTGGTGTCTTAAGAAGACCTAAACCCGTAATTGCTCCTATTACACAACCAGGAGTGACAGTTTATTAGCAACGCTTCCTGACCTAATTGACACTGATACCCTCCTGCTCTTTCCCTCCCTATGGGCAAACAGACCTTCAGGCTTTTGGTGGGGAAGGACAGCCCCAGCAGCGGGGTTGCACAGGCCTCAGCTCTGGGGCGAGCCCCCTGCCCTCTCCCTGCCTCAGTTTCCCCTGGCTACACTGAACTGGGGCCCACTGGCGCTGCTGGACAAGGGGTCGGCAGGTTTGGGGGCTGCATGGGGCACGGTGGCAGTGGATGCTCTGTCCTTCAAATGAAATGAAAGCATTCCTTTTCCCTTTTTTTCACTGTAGCTGCCTGGTGGGGGGGCTTTTTTAGCATGTGGGTGACGCTGGGTCATTTGGCTGCAGCCAGCTTTAATTGCAAGGAGTGTGCAGAGAGGAAGAGGAAGGCTGAGAAACCGCTGCTGAGCAAAGATTGCAAAGGTTACACCTCAGCCCCGTCAGGGACCACAGGGGCCTTTCTGGTGGGAGGGCAGTTGGACCGAACTGCAGATGGGATTGCACCCCACTCCCACCCTCGGTCTCCCATGATTGTGTTCGGAGCCAACAGCTTTGTGTCCCCCCAAGCTTGTCACGGGGCTGGTAGCACCAAGGAGCTCCGGCTTTCCCCTAGGGAGATGCCCAGCTATGCTGCAGGAGGCTGCCCAGAGCTTCATGCACCGGGGAAAGAGCTGGTGCAGAGGGAGAACAAGGCTCCTGGTAGCCACAGGCTCAGGGCAAAGGGGTGCTGCTCTCTGCCCCGGCCTCACAGCAGCAAGGGGTGCATGTGCGGGACACAGGCCAGCAAAGCAAAAGCCCTGGGAGGCTGTAAATCCTGGCTTCACAGCTGCAACATAGACCAGGTGGGAAATGCCCCAGAAAGTGACATTTCTACCTGCAGCACAGCCTGGACGTGGTGTAGGAGCAGCCGGAGGGATTCACTCCCAGCATCACGTTCCCCTGCCCTGAGCTGCAGTGGGAGACCCACCATGCTGGGGTCTGCCAGCGTTCACTAGCATCCCTTCCCCACCCCATTAAGACAAATGAGTTTTAACCCTGGCCAGAACATTTTTCAGGGCACAGTGGTGAGGCTGCCCCACAGCGCTGCTGAGAAATAAGAAATGGCAGGTAAGCCCCAGGGCTGGATGCTTGTACCATCCATCCCCTGCTGAAGGCTCCCCACTGGCAGCCCAGCTCCAGCAGCACCTCTCTGACAGGCAGCAGAGGGTAACATTAAACTGAGCTGTCTTCTTTTTCCCCCCCTCTGCTGCCCATCAAACTTCTACAGCTCTTCTGCCAGGTCCTGTCCCATCTCAGGGGAAGCAGCCGCCTCAGTGGGGGAAAGAGCAGAGGAGCCTGTCTGTCCGCCAGTCTCCCTCGTGCTCAAAAAAAAAGAAAAAAAAAAAGAAAATTGTGCTGGGTTTTTTGTTTGGTTGGGGTTTTATATATATGTGTGTATATATATATATATATATGGAGGTTTTGTGGCTTTGACGCAGTTTCCTGAAAATCCTGCCTCATCCTGCCAGGGGCTGAGTGAGAGCACATCCCAGCCCTCGGCGGTGGGGGAGAGAAGGAGGAGAAGCCAAGGAGGGAGAGAAGAAAGCCTTTGCCAAACTGGCCTGACCAGAATGTGACACAAGAGCAGGAAATGAGTCACGCCAGCAGGGCAGCTGCTCCCAGGCATTTGCATAGAAAGAAACCTCACCAGGCAGGGAACCCCACGGCCCTCACCACGGCTCCCCATGCCCCAGCCCCACATCTGGACCCACTGCCACACTCGCCGGCACCCATCAGCAGCCCAAGGCCAGCCAAGGAGGCAAGCCCCAGAGCATCACCATCACCCCATGGCTGGCTGTGCAACCCTGGATTTGGCCATTCAACCTCAGACTGGGTCGTTCCACCCTGGATTTGCTCCAGAACAAAGCGGAGCTCCCCTCCATCAGCCTCCCATGCACACCTCCATGGCCAGCCCTCAAAGTCTGCTTTTTCCCAAGCTTTAGGCTCGGTGAGGAACGGACAAAGCCCAGCGCTTTTGCCCCAAGAGGAAGCACAGTTGTGTATCCATTGCACAAGGGCAAAGCTCTCCTGAGGAGTCAGCAAGAGCATCACCATCCCTGCAGCCAGCACACTGCCCCAGCCCTGTTCCCAGGTGCCAGTGTCAGATGTGGGTGTCACTGGATTCCAGCTCTTGTGGCAGGGAACCTGCTTTGTGTGCTGTAGGAACCTGGCTGGACACTCGGCTCCTGGTCCCTTTTTATTAATGACAGAGGACAGGAGGTTTCCCCTGCAGAAGCCCCGTGCACACACATGTGCATCTTCCCCCAGCGGGTACCTGGCTGCAAGGAGGCTAGAGCAGGTGACAGTGTGGGATGGACAAGGGTGACACCACAGTGGGGATGCGTTTGGGCTGGCTGGGCACAAGTGGTGCATCTCAGTGGTGTGCCCTGGGCTGGGGCAGCGGGTGACTGGCCATGGGGATCTCTGTGTCATGCCTCTTCCATGGGGTTGTTACCTCCCCTTCCACCCCAACCAGGAACGGGGGATGGCCACAATGACACAGATTCAGTGCTGCAAACCAGGCTGTTGCCACGCTGCAAGTTTCTTAAACCCTTAAACCCAGTCTTAAAACTTCAGCAAAAGCCTTCAATGCATTAATCACACAGGGCAGGGTGGAGGGAGTTTCTCCATTGCACTAAGCCACCTCACCGGGCTTACATGGAAGGGGGACAGAAGGGCAGTGATGGCTTCTCTTCGTCTGCTTAACTGAGTTATAAATGATGCAAGCAGTGTATCACTTTGTATTACTTTTGGAGGGCTCGAGGCTTCTGGGGAAGGCACGGGGCTGGGTGCTGGAGCCCCCAAATGTGTCCTGAGGACAGGGTGGTGGCATCAAGGAAGCCATCACTTTAACAGCTAACCACTGTGTAAATCTGTACGAACATCCTCCCTCTCCATCAGCGCAGTAGGTTCTGCAGCCCTAAGCAGCAAATGGAGTTTCTGTACGTCTGCAGGCTGGTTAAATATCACTCCAGTCTGCCTGGGAAAGCAGAGGCACGTCTCGACACCGGCCGCCAGGCATAGCCCCGCTCCTCCCCTGCCCGTAGTGATGAAAGTGCCTCGGCTCTGCGCACCAGCCAGCACATCCCTGCTCCTGGGAACAGGTCCCTCTGTACCAGGCAATGCCACTTCAACGCCAGATGCCGATGACAAGTGCCCAAGCGCCCTGGATCTTCAGGGCATGGGACAATGCTCTGCCAGCCCTTTGTGCATGGGCACCCACAGCCCAGTTAGTGCCACTGGGGCCTCAGCGGAGATTCTGACACTTTACCAGGGAGGTGGGTGGGTGCAGTGGTCTCCCCGGGGCAGGGCTAAGGGCTGCCCAAGAGAGACCGCTGGCGAAGGGAAACGATGGCCTCACACTGGCTGGGAAAACTGAGGCTTGGGGAGGTTGAGGGATACGCACCAGGACTCAGCTGAAAACTGCCTCTGCGGCCCCTGGGCATGGGCTGGGACCCCTCCACAAGCTGGATCCTGGCACAGGGGACCCCAGACCCTGGGCAGGCTTTCTGCAGCTGCCGCCGCTGGTGTCCGTCAATCACCCAGTGCTGGCAGGAGAGTGTCTGGGAGCTGTGTGGCAGGGGGGTCCCTGCCTGCAGCCCCCCCCCCCAGGCAGCTCCTGCTGGCTGCAGAAGGGTTGCAACACCCAGCCGGGCTGTGGGGCTCCCCTTGCCAAGAGGGTTTCTCCAGGCTGGGCAGGGAGACAGTGTTGCCCAGATATGGGTGTGATGACAGCAGGGCCAGAGCCGGTTCTGGGGCAGTGGGATTCCTGACAGAGAGCAGGACTCATCTTTCAGCATGGCTCAGCCCCATCCCATCCACTTTCCACTTTTAAGTCCCACTAAATACCAGCTGGCTTTCCCAGCTCACCCGCAGAGGAAGGCACGGGAGGGGTCCTGAGCAGCCCCTGCAGGAGAGCCCTGCCCTGCCCGGGCTGGGGATGGCAGCTGTCACTGGGGGCTGCCTGGTATTGCCCGTGTTTATAAAGAAGTGAGAGTCACAAATAGTTTTGCGCTGACTTTCCAAGGAGAGGTTTGCCTCTGCGTGGGCTCGGCTGGCCGACAGTGGCTCTGATGCATCCCGTGCTGCCCAGTCCAGCTCCCAATGGTCCTGGCTGCCGGATGGCTTGTAAAACCCGGAGGAGCCGTACAGCACAACAGGCTTCAAGGCCTGGCAGAGGAATTAGAAGGCAAACTGCTCCTTTGCAGGAATAAGCGCTTGAGCCCTGGGAGCCTTGGGTTGTGTGTGCAGGGAGGGAGGGGGCTGACCAGGGGGTGATACAGGGTGAGACCCAGTCCCGGGGTGGCTCGGCTGTGGGCTTTCCTGTTCAGACAGGCATCAGACAGCTGAACCCAGAAATAGGTTTTACTGTGGCAAAGAGGCTGTGTGACCCTCACCCAGAAATGAGAGGTGATCGAGGTGTCCTGAGCCAGCCTGGGCACTGCGCACCAGCTGGGGTCCCACTAGCATTGTGGGGTGTGCTGGGGTACGACGCTGTTATTGTTTGTTACTATTCTCCTAGAGCAGCACTTTGGGACAGGGGTGTGCTGGACACAGTGCAGATGGCAGGGAAAGGTGCTTCCCAATGCCCCATCAAAGCACGAAGCAAGAGGGGAAAGATAGAGGCAGGGAAACGGGATGAATGATTCCCAAATCCGAAACAACGTGAAGACAGCTGGTACTCACCACTCTGACTCCTTATCAGGGTGTCTCTTGGCAGGACCTGCCCATGCACAGGGGGTTCCTGTAAAGGAAAGTATGGAAAGACCCGGATCACCCCCACCTCGGGGGTGCCATGGGATGCTCATCCCTCTGCAGACAGCCAGCTGTGCTGGGTGGCCCATGGCACTGGGGCTGTAGGGTGCTGCAGTAGATGCTACCGGGCAATGTCTCTGGTCCACAGCTTTGAGGCTGCAGCTGGGGAATTCCTGCTAAATCAATCCTGGCAAATTGTCACCAGCGAGCATCACCCAGGGGCAAGGTTGGAGCCAAATCCTGAAGCCACTGTCTGAGCCTTTGCCCTCTTTGTCACTCTACCATAAACCTGACTGTGCACCCTGAGCATTTTTTGGTCTAAATACTCATTTTGAAGCCATTTGTGACACCCTTGCCAGTGGGAAATGGATGTACACCAGCAACATGCTTTATTCCCAGCGGCCCCGCACATTTGGCAGGGGTTGGATCTACAGTGTCCCGTGAAACAGCTGTGGAAACATTTGGTGGGAAAGCTGTTAACAGAGACAGCCCTGTGCCCCGGGCTCCGGCGGGAGGTGCTGGGGCTGCCTTGGAAAGACCCCGGGGGGACAAACGGCTGCTGCTGTGCACAGGGAGGAAACACACCTGAAATTGTTCCCATACAAAGTAACAGCCCACCCAGGGGGGAGCCAAGAGGGTGCAGGAGGCTCCAGAGGGCACTTCTGGCACCTGGAGCCAGCTGTGGCCCAGATGTGAGCTGGTTCCAGGGCAACTGACTCCCTTTTATGGACCCCTACCATGGCTGGTGCCGTGGCCAGCAGGGACACCCCAGCAGGGACACCCCAGCAGGGACAAGCCCTGGCTCCCCGGAGGCTGAGACAGCCACGTTGCCCCCGGCTGCGCAGCGCGGAGCACCGCTGTGGGCCCTACCGCGGCCGTGGCCGCTTTAAGGTGGCGCCGTCTCGGGGCGGGGAGGGGCAGGGGAGGGGGTGGTCCCCCATGACGCGCAGTGGGCGGGGCCGGTCCGCCGCAGCGCAGAGCCGCGCAGCTCCGAGGCGGCAGCGGCAGCGCCCGGGGCGGGATTTACCGGCTGCTGCGCCTCCACTCCGCTCCCCCCACCCCGCCCGGCTCCCGTGCGGGGCGGCCCTCGGCGCGCCGGGGCGGGGCGCACACCCCCCCAGCCCCCGATCGATATATCCCCCACGGCCGCCGCCCCCATGGCCGCCTCGCCTGCCCCCCGCCACCGCCCCGGCCCCCCGCGTCGGGGCTGAGCCCAGCCGCCTCCGAGGCGCCGCCCCCCGCCTTCTCCCCCCCCCACTCCCAGGGGAGATCCGCTGCGGGGATCCGCGCCCCCCCCGCCTCCCCGCTCCTCGTCCCCCTTGGGCCGCGGCCGCCTCCCCGGGGGCGGCGGGAGGAAGGCCGGGGCGTGGGGCTGTGGCGGGCGGGCGGCGCCCAGGGCGAGCCCAAGATGGCTGGAGGCGGCGGCTGCGGGGGCAGGCGCGGGGGGCTGAGCTGAGCGGCCCCGCGGGGACGGGACGGCTCGGCTGGGCTGGAGCTCGGGCTTGGACTCAGGCTCGGCTCGCCCCGCGGCCCCTCCGCAGAGCCCGGAGCCCGGGCGGGTGGGGGAGGCAGCGGGAGCGGTTTTGTTCCGGTGACTTTATCTGGGTTTTTTTTTAGATACCTTTTTTATGTTTTTTTTATTATTATTTTTAATGCGCCTCCGGTCTCCGTTCTCCAGCAGGGTAGCTCAAAATGGCTGAGAGCTGACTTCGGCTCTCCCGGAACCGCACGCTTCGGGCCGGCTCCTCCCGGCTGCCCGCCGCCGCCTCGCCCCTTCCCGGCGGGGCCGGACCGCGGGAGCCGCGCCGGGGGAAGGCGCTCCGCGGGCGGCTCGGACACCCGTCCCTCTGCCCCGAGACCCCCCTCGCATTGTTGCTGTCCGGGGGCTGCGTGCCCCCGCCCGGCCATGAGACCGGGCTAGGGACACCCACCCCCCCCCTGCCCCGGACGCCTTTTTTCCTCCCGGCCCCGGTGGGAGGTCAGAGCAGGTTGATTTGGGGTCCGCGGGGTTTGGATCCCCCCTTGGCAAAGCCCATCCTCTCTCCCATCTCTCCGGGAGCGCTGGAGGAGACTAGCAGGGCTGCGCTGGGCTGGGGTTTGCTCTGAATGACCGAGCTCTCCAATTCAAGACCTCGCAATCTCGAAGCAGGCGAGAGGTTGGGGGTTTTTTTCCTCTTTCTTTTTTTTTTTTTCCCTTCCCCCCTCTTCCTTTTTTTCTTTGCTGCTCTGCCGGGTTAGAAGCAAATCTCGGGGGCCGTGAAGAGAATTCGTTTTTTCGGCGTCGTCATCGTCGCTATTATTATTATTTTTTAATCTTCCTGCTTTTCCCATTTTGGGTCTTAACCCTTTGATCTGTTTCCTTTAAAAGACTCTGATTCCCAACTCCCATCAGCAGGAGAGGGAGGAGAAAACGGGGGAGAAAAAAAACCCTGAGCGAGTCTGTGCTCTCAGCTGTTAGCCAGGTTGGTGGGGGACAAAAGTCCCTTTAAAATATTGAATGTCAGTTGCAAATCTAAGAAAAGAAAAATCCGATCCAGAGCACTAAATTTAGGAGCTTTATATGGAACTTGGACTCTGCTGCTGGATTTTGTATGGATTTTTTTCAGCCTTTGGTAAGTTTCGATTCATCTCCTGGGGTAAAAAGAAACGAGTGGCTTTTAGGGGTGGTTAAGACTTTGGGCTTTAAATCCGACAATGCCATACTGGGGATTTTTAACCGTTTGTGTTGCTTTTTAAACGAAGCGATGGGGAGGTCGTGTTTTCTTGCTGGAGATTCCTAGAGTGCTGCTCTCTGGTTTTATTTTATCCCCGATTTTAACAATCTGCTGCGGTTTATTATTTATCGTGCATGCTGCGAGGCAGGGAGGGGGCAGCCCAGCCACTCACCCCCGGGCTTCCCGTTGCAGGGACGACAGACCCCAGCGTCCGCCCCTAGACTGCACTGAGCGACCAGAGCGGGTGGGGGGAAACGTTGCCAGAGGCTGCCGGCAGAGATGGCCGAGAATTGGAAGAACTGCTTCGAAGAGGAGCTCATCTGCCCCATTTGCCTGCACGTCTTCGTGGAGCCGGTCCAGCTGCCCTGCAAGCACAACTTCTGCCGGGGCTGCATCGGGGAGGCGTGGGCCAAGGAGTCGGGCTTGGTGCGGTGCCCGGAGTGCAACCAGGCCTACAACCAAAAGCCCAACCTGGAGAAGAACCTGAAGCTCACCAACATCGTGGAGAAGTTCAACTCCCTCAACCTGGAGAAGCCCCCCTCCATCTTGCACTGCGTCTTTTGCCGCCGGGGCCCGCCGTTGCCGGCCCAGAAGATCTGTCTGAGGTGCGAGGCCCCGTGTTGCCAGTCCCACGTCCAGACCCACCTGCAGCAACCCTCCACGGCCCGGGGCCATCTCCTGGTGGAGGCGGACGACGTGCGGGCCTGGAGCTGCCCCCAGCACAACGCCTACCGCCTGTACCACTGCGAGGCCGAGCAGGTGGCCGTCTGCCAGTTCTGCTGCTACTACAGCGGGGCCCACCAGGGACACTCAGTCTGCGATGTGGAGATCCGCCGCAATGAGATCAGGGTAAGTCGCACCTTCACGGAGATGGGGGTTTGTCCACCTCTCTCCCTGGCCACCCTCTCCCCTGCCGTGTTTGCTCCCCAGAGGCCTGGGTTTGTGAAGGGCCTACGCAAAATCCGCCCCGGTGCTGCTCCTCCTCCGCCCGGTCCCCCCATGGCGGAGGAGGAGCGGTCCCCCCATGGCGGACATGTTAGGTGGTTGCCCCAGCCGAGCAGTGACAGAGTCTGTGGGTGTTGGGGGAGCTCCCCAGGGAAGGGTCCGTGCCAGGTGGCCTTTGGAGCTGTTCAGCCACAGGACCAGTGGCCACTTGGGTCAGGGCTGTGTGGGGAAGGGTCGAGGTCCTGGGCCGGGGGGGCTCAGAGGGGTTGTCTCCCCAGTTCCTGATGGGGTACATAGCCATTTGGGGGAAGGCGGAGGAGCCGCCTGTGTCTGAGGTCGAGTTGCCCCGGAATTGGGCTCCCCGGGGGGACAAAGCGGCCGCAGCTGCAGCCCCTGTCCATTGTAAGGCCTGTGAATGTCAAACTGCCGACTCTTCCCACCGCCTCCCGCCGGGCCTGCGGCCACCATCCCCTTCCCCCCGGCGCTGGGAGAGCTTCATGTTAGGGACCCGCGGCTTCTCGCTGCCAGGCATTCCCGCTTGGGGTTTGGCCAGATAATGGGGTTTTTAGTAGGGGGCACAGGGCTGCCCTCCCTCCTTAAAGCAGCATGGGGCGTAGCGCTGGATTTGAGGGAAAGCGAGTCTGTATTTTGCTTGTGGCCAGACCATCTGGCAGGAGCTTTCACCCCTGGCTCCCCACTCCGAAGTTCACGGTGGGCATTTAGCAGCCCTGCGGCCAGCCCTGCTGTGACACCACCGCCACCTTTCCTCCGTCCCAGGGCTGCCCCTCTGCTCCCCCACCGACCCTTCGAAAGAGGCCCAGTGCTTGTCTGCCGAATAAATATTTAACAATGAATTGAATGGTGATTACTGTAAAATGGGGATGATTTCCTGTGTATTTTAATGTTGCCAAAATGAGTCACCATTTAGCAATAAAAAAAAAAGTCATAAATAAAAATTGCAGTATAATTACTTTCCAATTGGATGGCCAGGCCTGGGAGGGGGGGAGGCTCTGTGCAGAGAGGAGCCAGTCTGAGCTCACAGGAAGGTTATTTTCCTCTCCAGGTTTTTTTGGGGAAAACCAGAGACCTCCGCAGAGGTGCCAGCAGCTCTGCCACACACGCTGGAAGGGGAAAGACCCAGCCAGGCTTTTGGAGAAGCGCTTTTCTGCTTCTATTTATAGGGAGTCATTTTGGTCTCCCTCTGCCAGGGTGGGGAGCCACCCTGGGAGGGCTACGCGGGGCTGGGGCAGGACTTGCATGTGCATTTCCCGGGAGCCTTAGCCAGGGACCACATCTATTTTTCCAGGTCCTTTTCCAGGACACTTTGATCTCATTTATTCCCGCTCTTGCTGCGTGGTTTTTTTGTTGTTGTTGCTGCCGTTGTTATGGTTGGATGTTCGCTGCTTCTTGCGGATGCACACTGCTAATGACCTGGCAGAAAACTGCCACCGGCTAGGCTAGATTTTGGCTCTCACGTGAAATTTTAGGATATGTGGCTAGACATTGAATGTATCGAGTGGCTGTATTGTGGAGCTGTGGACTTATTTTGTGACCTTGACCAAAATCCGTTGGTACCTCTTTCACCACGTTATCTTAGTTTCCTTTCTCTGCGATGATAAACTTGTCTCTTCCTGCTGGGTGCTGGCTACATTGGGTGCTCGGAGGCTGGGGCAGTGGAGGACATCCCAAAGCTGGGGGACAGTGTGTCCGAAGGATTCCCCCCTGCAGTTGAAGCAGTTCCTCTGTGAAGTGGCTGGAGTAGGGAAGAGCCCCCGGGAAAAACACCTGGAAGGTTGCTTGCCCTCACTGCATGGCCTTGGGCAGGGCTCTGGCTGAAAGCAGCCCCTCGCCAGCAAGGAAGGCGGCCGCGTTGGCTCCTGAATTAGGATGCGTGCGCTCAGCTGGCGATGGCTTCCCGCCTGCGGGAACCGGGTCTGGGATTCCTGGCTGCTTGCTCACCCCAAGGCAGTGAGCCACTCTTGGAGCATCCTGGGGAAGGAGTGCTGGGGCTGGGGGGAAGATGAGTAACACTGGGCTTGGGAGGTCCGGGGGAGGCCCCATCATGAGAGGTTTGTTCCATGTGTGGCTCGTGTTCAGGAAGCCGTTGATCGAGAAATGAGTCAAAGTTTGGAGGCTCAGAGCCCTGTCCTTGGTGCAGGGGACTTGTGAGTGTGTGGGGGGGTGCGACATCGACCTGGTGTGGCAGGGGTGGCCCCAAGAGCCCAGAGGGGGGACGGGAGCCTGCAAACACCCTCCCCTAAAACCCACCTTTTTTAGCATTTATTGCTCTGGCTCTGCTGCCAGCCCACCTTGGAGGGCATCTTGCCCCTGGTTACAGTCCAGCTGTAAGGGGAAAAAGGGCTCAAAACTCCTTGGGGACAGCACCAGTGCTTCCTCAGTTGGCAGTTGGGGCAGGAGAGCTCGTGCTGGGCAAAAGAGGCTGGAGGTGGGTGTCTGTGGAGGCCTCGCTTGAAGTGAAGGTGTGTGCTTGGTGGGTTTGGGGGAAGGGGACTGCTTGTCATTAGGTGCTGCACAAACCTGCAGAGCCCTGGCCCAGAAGCGGTTGAACTCCACATTGCAACCGTAATACAAACAGTAAATAAAATATGTGGTTAATCTTTCTTTCGTGGGCGTATAAAGTGCTTACCTCCCCTTCCCCCCTGTGAGATGTTTTCTCCTTTGTTTCCTGTTTTTGTAGCACTCAAAGAAGAGAGGGGGGGGGAAAAAACCCCAACAACCCACCCTCTTTTTTCTTGTAGTTTTGTTTGTGTCAAGGTCTCAAAATGAAACATTTTTTCTTCTGTCTTTGCCTTTGCTGCCCCAGCCACATGTCTCCTGCCTGCATGGGGGAACCTTCTTCAGGGGTTGAAAAAGAAAATTGCTCCGGCATGAAGCTGATCTATTGCCTATTTATTTTTTTCTCATCCTAAGAGAGGAAAAAATACATTGCCAGGATTGGAGCACAGGTCAGAAGATAGCAGCCAAAGAAAGGGACTTGCTTGGGGGTATTACCATGTTTGCCCAATCTTTGTGTCAGACATGGTTGATTGAGGCCAGGTACATCAGAGCTTGCTTGGGGATGTCCCAGCTGCCTGTCCTCAGCTGGAGGTGCCACAAGTAAAGGGACTTGGGTGGAGGCTCTGCTCCTGCTTCCTTTTTGTTTCAGGGGGTGGAGGGAGGTAGATTTCTTGCTGACCTAGATTGTAGGGCATTTTTGGGAAATTGTAAGAAAATCCCTCCGTATTCTGAAGATCTCCAGTGGGTATGGACACTAAGGGAGGAAATGTGTTGTGGTGCTGGGACCTGTGGGAAAACATTTGAGATCCTCCTGTGGGCATGTAGGAGCAGTGCCTATTTGGCAAATCCAGGGCGACAGACAGGGACTGGGCTGCTGGGCCCATCTGCTCCTTGCTGGGTTTTGGCTTTCTTTCATGGCAGCCCCCCTCAAATAAGCCCAGCTCTGGTGCTCTCTAAAATACGGGAGAAAGGAGAGGTTGAGCATTTGATAGGAGCACAGGAAGAGGTGAATCCCAGGTCTGTACCTGGAGCTCTGGTCCTTTGGCAGCGCTGGCCACCAGCACCAGTGCAGAGCTGGCCTGCGTGCTTTCCCTGCCTGCCCCAGCTAATTGCCTCTGCAGTTCCAAAGCTCTGGGTCTTTAGAGGGAAAATTCCTCCAGCTTTTCTTTGCTAGATATCCCTGACACCAGAGACACCTTCCTGTTTGAAGTGTGTCCCATGTTGCATCCCCATGCTGCCCTCCGTTCCAGGGGTGTTTTGGTGGGACCTAGGGAGCCCCAGTGCTGTGGAAGCTGGGGTCGGCTCTGCCACCAAGCTCCTGGTGTGAGCTGCTGTACGTTGTTTGACTCTGAAACAGGTTTGGTAACTTGTGATGGGCTGGATTTTTACGGGCTTACTTATTTTCCAGATGACTTGTTTATGAGGAGCACGGCACACAGCTGACTGGAGGCATTGTGAGCACAAGTGCCCAAGTGCTCAAGCGTTAATTTAGCTCTCATGACTGTAGATGGTGTGGGCTGGTCCCTGGCAGGCATTCCCCATGGTGCTCTTTGAACATACTTGGTCCACAGACAACTTTTGCAGTACGTCCTAGGAAACTGGAGATGTGCAGGTTCTCCCTGCACCCTCTCTCTGAGCCTTCACCAGCACCCA
Organism: Pterocles orientalis; assembly: GCA_011057875.1. NCBI lineage: Eukaryota > Metazoa > Chordata > Aves > Pterocliformes > Pteroclidae > Pterocles > Pterocles orientalis. Next base: position 21,245 of record WKFP01013710.1, read on the forward strand.
GAGCTGAACTGCCAGACCGTTCCTCCTCTCCGGTCAGCCTGGCCCTCATCCCTCCCTCCCCTGGTCTTGCCCATGCCCTGGTTCCTACCCATGGGCCTCAGGAGTCCAGCGCCAGGCTCCTAAATGTGAGTGATCATTGTGCCCTAGGATGCTGTCACTTGGTCAAGCTGCCGTGATGAGTAATGACTCCTTGGGCCTTGGGCAGTTGCAGAAATCCCAGCACCCACCTAGCCTTGCTTTCCAGCTCTGTGCCGTTCATCACCATCGATCTGTCAGGCTTTGCTGTGTTGTCAGAGGCAGCAGGGGATTTCAGTTCAACCGGTAGCCGGCTGTGCTGCCCTAGACAGCCACCCTGCTGCAAACCCATCTGGGTTTTCTGGCCAAACAGCAGTGGGTATCTTAGTGGGCCCAGATATTGGGACAGTCTCCTGCCTCCCTGCAGTTTGGATTAAGGGCTTTTCCCCACTGCTTTCCTGCTAAGCTTGAACATTTACTTGCTCTAGACCTGCAGCTGCAAGTCTTCTGCGTAGAATCATCTGAGAAGTGACAGCAGAGGTGGAGGATGCGCGGAGGCAGGCTGGTGGGTTTGGGTGGGAGGGAGGAGGCTTGCATGGAGGGGACAGCTTTCCTAAAGGAGTAGGACAGGGGCTGCAGTGGAGAATGCTCTCTTACCGCAGGAGAAAATGGTATGTGGACAGGCGCTGAGAGGGAAAGAGATGTTCATCTGTGGACCTTGAGCTGCTTTGCAAGGAGCAGTGACAAATGATAGTCCAGGCTTACCCCTGTGGTATATAGGGGTTGGCTGTACTTTGCATGTGGGGGTGTGCAGGCACAGCTCTGCCCACCCATGGCAGACAGTGCTGGCCAGAGAGGTTTCCACCCTGAACGCCTCACTTTGCAAAGGCTTTGAATAAGCCCCTGAGACAGGGGTGTCCTGCTCTGGTTTCCGAACCAAGAGGCATAAGCCCAGTTTTGGCTGGTGATGAGGGCATAATAAATGTAGTCCTGACCCTTGTTTAGTCCAAGTCCAACCTGTGATATTTATGTAAGCATCATGTGGCTGCTGGCCTGGAGGTGTGGAGCATGCTGCTGTCCTTGAGTCCACGAGCACAGTGGAGGGGAAGCAGCAGAAAAGACATGGGCTGCAGTGTGACACCTTGGACTTTCCTCCATCCTCCAGCCTCCTTTCTCACACAAGGGAGCCTGGGGGAACCCTCTGAGGAATGCATGAGTCCTAGGACCATTCTTCCCTTCTCATTCCCTCCCCTCTCTCCAGCAAAGTGCTCTCCTCGAGCTCTCCCATGTGCTTGGCTGAGCCTGGTCCTGCTAGTGCGTCCACAGCCTCTCCACTGCTCTGGTCTTTGCCTCTGGAGATGAGGAGGTGCCCCTGTCCCCATATGAGGTGGGGGAAGCAGAAGGGGGGGGGGCTGGCAAAGGGGGTGGGAGGAGAAGGCAGATTTCCATGTCTCACAAAGGGCACAAGCGATCAGATTCATGCAACTGCCCAAGAATAAAGAGGCTCTTACAGTGCTGGCTGCCCTGACCTCTCTCCTCTCTGCTCCAGAGGACAGTGTGTGACCACACAGGGATTTCTTAGCTGTGCTTTGGAGGGAGGCAGTGGGTTTTCTATCCCCAGATCTGTCTGCAGCTTGCCTTGCAGTATATTGGCCTATTTTTCGCTTGTTACCTATCTGTTTACTGGAAATCTTGGTATGCAGTGGTAATTTTATTTTCTTCTCTTTAATTTCATGTTATTGTTTTGTTATTTTTTTTTTCAATCTGACACTGAAATGGGGCTGAGAGCAGCAGTGCTTCCAGAACAGGGACAAAAGTAACCAGGAAACACAGGGCAAGAGAGGAGGGATCGACACCGAAACAATGACATAGCCAAGCAAGGGAAGACTGAATGCTCAATAGCACAAGCCTTTGCAGAAATGCCTGGCTAGTGCAGCATTTTATAATCAGCTTCTGTGCTGGGCTGGCCTGCAACAGTAGTGTGATGGGGGAGGAATGCTTTGAATTAGCTGGATGCCAGAATTAATTCTGTCAGAATTCAAATGTACATGGATGTACAGATTTATAAATAAACACTTGGAGCCGGATTCTGCTTTGCCATGCAGGCTCCAGGGCAGACTCTCGTCTGGCCTGCCTTTTTTCTTAAAAACAAACAAACAAAAAAACATCACCCCCCCCCCCC
>WKFP01013710.1:23461-44937 GCA_011057875.1 Pterocles orientalis
CCCCCCCCCCCCCAAAAAAAAAAAAAAAAGAAAACACAACAAAAAACCTATGGATCTGGGCTAGTTTTTGGTGACTTTGTCAATTTTCTGTGCTTACCAGCTCAGGAGGTGCTGGTTTGGTTGGAGGAGAATGGCACAGAGGAGTCAGAGCTGCTGAGCTTGCTTCCGGTGGTAGCCAATTCTCTGCACTGAACCTCCATTTGCTGGTAGAGAAGACAAGGCTGATGCTGGGGAACGAGCAGGGAGGTGTGGAGTGTGCAGGACCAGGGAGCGATGTCCTCCACTTCCCTTTGCTCCATGGAAAAATAACGGGTAGGGGCAGCTACCTCTTCTTTACCCAGGAAGACTACAGCCAGTGCGCTCGGGAATGGGGGGAAGAGATGCCTGGTCCCAAATAAGGAGGGGAGGGACGATTATTTACGGGCGTGAGACTCTGGATGCACGAAGAGTTTTTACATATGTCCCCCAGATGAACTCGCTGAAGAGCTTCCTGGTCCCACATGCTTTCTGATAAGGGCAGCTTCAGCCCATTCTTGCCAGGGCATTGTGGTTATCGCTCTGCCGTCTTGTGATTTGCTTGTGATGGTAACACAACAAAGTTCCTGGCTCAAGGCAGTGCCCTGCCACTCTGCAGTGGTGCTGTCTACGTAACATGCACTCAAAGTCATCTGTTTGCTGGGATGATGTAACAGCACTGTAAAAAAAAAAATTAAACCTTAATCAATTTAATTTCGGTTTCATCTCTTCCCCATACTTGTCCTTTCTTAATTCCTTGGTGTGTGGATGCTCTGGGGGGGCCATCTCCAAGCGGGCCGGGAAGAGCTGAGCTGCGGATGGCTCCAGATGAGGCAGTTGGCAGGAAGTGATGTTCCGGATGGCTGTGTCTCTCTGAAATATGAGTAAACATTGTCAGACCAGCCAACTGGACGATGCAGGGTTCAGTGAGAGCTGATCTGCCTTTTATTCCTTCCACCTGCCTCTCCCCGTGTGGGATACCCCATTAGCTTGGCATCACCTCATTCTCCTTTCCCTGTGTGGGTCACCTGGAAGCTTCATCCTAGAGCTGGAGCCTTGGAGAAAGGGAAGGAAAATCCCCCATATCCTAATGGAGGCAGTGTTTTCCCTTGCTGTACACCAGCTTAATCCAGACCCTCAGCTGAGCCAGTTACTGTGTGGCTTTAAAACACTGTCCCCTGGAAAACAGTCTTCCACCCCCTTCCCTCCCAGTCGATCCTGGTCGGTGGAGCTGATCTCCGGAGTTTGGTGCTCGGCCACACGCAGACACAGATTGATCGTGCTGGGGGGTGGGTTGATATTTTTGTGGCAATGGTTTTTATTGCTCGTTGTGGTTGTTGTTGGAAAGTTGGGGGGGGCTGGCGTGCACTGTAATGGGCTTGTGCGTGTGGCGAGGGGAGAGAGGATAACTCAGTTGCGTCCTTCTGCTCATTATCCTCTTGGTAGCTGGGGGGCTGCATCCCTCTCCCCGTCCGAATCTGCGTGGAGCTGCTAGCTCTGTGGTGGGAGCTGGTTTTCCCTGCAGGTGAACTCCTCTGCGCTCAGACAAAGGGCTGGGGGTGCCGGTGCCTCCCTTTGTTCTCCTGTCCTGGTGCACCCGCCTCCAACAGCAAAAAGCCCTTTGAAGCACGCCTCTCAAGTGGATGGAGCGGAATAAATGTGCCATGAGGTCTCTGTCCCCCTTGCAGACCCTTTGGGGATGTAGAGGGGTCTGCACTCCCCCTTCCTTTGGGTATTGTACTTGGCCCCTTAGAGATGGGGGTGGCTGGATCTGGGAGGGAATTACTGCAGCTCTCCCGCCAGCTGCACTGTTGTGGCTGGGTGACTGAGACCCAGCGAGCTCCTTTTGGGTCAGAGGTGACTTGGTTGTAGGGGGTGGGATCTGCCCCCCACAAGGGAATGCAAGTACATGTGAGGGTTATTTTCCTGCCTCTGCCTGCTGGCATCCTGCACGACAGGTTGTCCGGACAGGGGACTGGAAATAACGCCTTGTGTGTAATTTGAAGACCACCCCTTGCCAAACACATCTCCCAAGGGTGTGAGCCCAGCAGGTAGAGCCACAGCCAGTCCTCCATCCAAGGGTTTTTTAGTGTTTTATTTTTAGCAGGGGAAAAAGAGGTTAGTTTAATCTCCTCATCAACCTAAAATCTGGTTAGGGGAGTCAGTGTTACCCTAAAGCAGAGATAAGTGGAGGTGGGGAGACCTACCAGGGAGTCAGGAAATCTGTGGCAATATGGGGAAGCAATCCTGGAAACTTAGGCTTTCTTTGCTGGTACCTTGCCAAACATGGACCCTGCTAGCTGCCCCCACCCAGGCATTTCCTCCTGTGGTCCTTCCCAAGGTTGAGTCCTGGCTATGAACGCACACGGTGCTAATCTCCATTTAACAAAATGCTTTTGCAGCAATCTGAAAAACAATACCGAGGTGACGAGAAAAAGCTGTACCTTCCTCTGTGTGTTAAAACTCTCTGCTGGTGCCTTCCTTGGGAAATGTTCCTCCTTCCCAAAAGGCAAAGCCTAGCTTTGCAGGAGAGAGAGACAGGAGGCATCCAAGACAACCTTCAAAAGCACGCTGCCCTCAGAAACCATAGACACAGATGTTTGAGGAACTTATCCTTCCCAAAAGGTGATGGCTGGGAATATCCATCAGCCAGGGTGAAAGATGGAAGAAACCAGGGGAGTAGGAACCCACGAGGCAGCAAGCCCCGGTGTGTGCCAACCATGGGGCATCTTGGATCCCAGCCATGCCAGCTGCTTTGGATCCGTGGAGCCTGTCTCTTGTTCTGCCTGGCGGAGGGAGCAGGCATTAACATTTTGAAGGTCAAGCAGAAATTGCGACCTGGCCTTGAGGTGCAGCTGTAGTACCCAGCAGGTAAGGAAAAACCACCACAGAGCTGAGCTAGCAGCCAGGTTTCTTTGTGGGTGCAAGCTCACCAGGCCTTGAGGAGCTGTTGTTGTTGGTCCCTCTGCTCTAGAAAATGGCAGCACAGTCACAACTAGAAATGGCTTCTCTGGTTGTACCCTACACACTGATGCTGCCCCTGCAATCTCCCTGTGGCCCTCAGCACATCCCGTAACCTTTGTGTCTCCACTGCATCCTCTTTAAAAGAGGATAATGAAACTGAAAGAGGGAAGCAGCGGGCACTGGAGGCACCTTGGACTGTAGGGCTTGATAAAGCATTGCTGGTCTGCTGGAGACCTGATGAGGTAGATTTCTGAGTCAGCAGATTAAATCCCAGGTCCGGCTGTTGTCGGACTTCCTCGGGGCTTCTCTAGCATGCACTGAGCCCTGCTGAGAAGCAGCTTCTTGTTGACAGAGCTGCAGAGAGGAGATCTGCAGGCTCTGCTGGGCTCCCCAGCACAAGCTACGCCCCACTCTGCAGCACTTTCGTGGGGAGAGGGCATCTGGCAAAAGCTGCCTTTCCATCCCCTCCGTTTGGGGGTGGAAACTGAGCTTCAAATACAGCTTGTGTGAATCAGTGGGACTGCAGTGGAGCAGAGTGGTTCCCCTGGCTCCTCGGGAGGATGGACCCAGCCAGGGTCTGAGCTGTTGGGTTCCGACTGCCAACTCAAACCTGGAAGATAAATGATACTTCAGGGGCCTGAGATCAATAATGTCAAAGGCTGTCCCGTAATCGGGTGAGATTAAAAGCCAATGACAGGCCTCCTCCTAGGAGCAGAAGTCAGGACATTGAAGGAGAGCAGCGGGGCTTGCTCCTTTACGATTATTCTCTGGCAGTGCCCGCATCCAAAATCCACCTTCCTGGGCTGCCCCTGCAACATCAGCAATTCTCCTCCTCAATCAACATCAACCAGATCCTGCAGGTCCCGTACATGCACCCCTCTTCACCGGGCCCTGTGCAGCTGGTCCAGAGCACTCTTGCCCTTGGGAGAGCAGTTGAGGTGAAGACAAAAGCAACACAGCCCAATGCTGGCCACCAGCCGCTTTCACTGCTGGGGAATGAGCTGGGGGCTGCAGGAGGTAGAGGAAGGGAGGTCACTTTGATGCTGTGAGTGCTATGATGTGCTGCGTGCTGTAAAGATGCTTGACTTTGGGGAGAGGAGTTTGGGAAATGAGGGCTGCAGATGACTCTTGACTTTATCCTGAATATGTTGGTTTTACCTGTATTTGTCAATTAACTGGTTTAGCCACTCGTGGGCTGGATGGGGTGCGCAGTTGTGCCCATTTTGGGGGTGCTGGCATTCAAGCTTGTCACAGAGGTGGCTTGTCTCCTGAGTGGTGCTGAGCAGGGGGCTATGCCCCTGCACTCAGCTGGAGTGTGCTTCTTCTGGTCGGCAGCAGCCGCAGTCTGGCTGAAGTGGAGAAGATGGAATTGATTTATGTGGAGGAGCAAGTTAAAATAAACTTGAGTGCCTTTTTCTGTGCTTCCTTAAAGGAGTGCATACTGTTTCACAGCTCTGCGGGGCAGGGCCATGCTGGGGCTCCTGTGAAGGACACCGGGAAATAGGATGTTGCCTCTTTCTTGAGTGCAAGGACGATTAAAGGAGAAGGGGGCCGTGTGTGCACGCACGGAGAGCTGGAGGTGCCGGTTGCCTTTGCCCCAGGCTCCTCTTCCCCTTCCTCCCTGCTCCCCCACCCCTTCTCCGCCAGGAAGCCTGGCCTTTGTGTGAAGTGATGCCTCCTGACATCAGCCGGGCGCTGCAATTTCCTCCTCAGTGGGGAGGGTGAGCCGAAGAGAGGGGTGCCACGCTCCCTGAGGGCTGAAATGCCATCCTGGTCTTGCTGGAGCACGAGGTGGCAGTGGCAGTGCTCAGTGGGAGGCTGCATGCCTGGCCGGGATGCTGTGGGGGGAGTGGTTGCCCGCAGCCCCAACAGCGTGGCGGTTCAGCAGAGCTTTACCTGCTTGTCTTGCTCTGCCTGAAAGCACCACACTGGTGCATTGCTTCTTGCTGCCTATGACTCCGGTTGCTTTGGTGGCATCACTGTTTGACCCCTCTAGGGATGCAGTGTTGGTGAATCTGTGTAGGTGAATCTTGGGCAGTGCCAGCTACCGGGTCTTGCTGCAGAGCCAGTAGCCCAGTGTCATGGATCAGAAGCAGAGGGGCTGGCAGTAAGGCAGGAGCGGGGCTTACATCTCCTGCTGCCCAGGGCTGCACCTGAGCTCTGGGAGTATCTTGCTGTCCCTGCAGACGTGTTGTTTCAGCAAGGGCAGGGCGCAGCGCGGCTGCGAGGGGCTTTGCGGGGTGCGGGCTCTTGGCTGTTCCTTGGAAAGGGGCTAATGCAACACATGGGAATCGGCCAAGTGCCTGCCAACAAGAAGCTGTGGCTGGCGCCCAGCCAGGAGCTCGGAGGCCTCACATCTCTTTAATTTGAGACATGTTTACTGGTGGATGGTGTTTTGCAGCTGACTGGCTGGAAACTACAGGTCCCAGCATGCTCCCTCGCGTGTAGCCTGGCTGCTGAGCTCCTTCAGGAGCCTGGTGCCACAGGGATTGTAGTCTTGGTGCTCTCTGCTGCGGGGGTTTTGCTGCCACAGGGAAGGGCTCTGGTTCAGCATTTCTGGGCAGAATCAGGCTGTGAGACACGGGGCTGGTCTCTGCCTCCTGCTTTCCTATCCTCCCGCCATGCACTGCACTTGCTCAGTGCAAGACCAGGTTGGCCTTTTTGTGTCACCAGACTGGGGAGAGGATTTGGTCCTATTCTTACTCATTTGCAATGTAAATATTTTGGTCCCAAGTATGTTGCTGGGAGCTGGGTGTCACATTGAGGAGCGTGATTCATTCATGCTGTTGCTGCTCGGAGCACAATGAGGCAGCCTTGGGACCGGTCCCAAAGACTTCCTGTGATCGTGGCTGGTGGGGAATCTGGGACGTCACATGTGACTAAGTCAGAGCCTTCTCTGTGCAATTCCTGCAAGCCAAAAGTACTGTGCTGTGCCCAGCATGTTCAGGACTTGCCACCCCCAAAATGCGGTGGGTGTGGGTGTCTTGTGTTTCCACAGCGAGGAAGAACGGAGAGCGAGGCTGAGCTCTGGCTCTTGCCTCCCCCAGCTGCTGGTGTGCGGAAAAGGTTGCAGGGTGTAGGATTTTGTGCCTGGTCCAAGCCAGCCTAACAAATAAAGGTACAGAGCAATGCACATTTGAAACCCGCTGCCTGTCACGTCTCGGAGGACACCCTGTCAGAGTTTCCCTGGTGGGGCCAGCATCTCACAAGCATCCATGTGTGTTTTAGATGGACATGGGACAACCTGAGGCAGGGCGCTGGGTGAATGGGTGGGAGCACAGGAAGATGCCCCTCCATCCCTTGCTTCCCTTGCTGATGCTCTGCTGCCAGGAGGGACTTCGCACCCATAGTTTGGTCACCAGCACAGAAAGGGAGGCACTGCTGCACCCTTCACCCCAGGGCTGGTTCACTCCACCCACCCCTCCGTGTGTCGCTTTGTCCTCCCCGTGCCTCTGAGAGCCAGGTGTGGGCTCTGCAGTGCCTGGATTTGTTCTGGCATCCTTCGTTAGACAGTGTTTGTTCATGCTGCATTTTTCTTTTTGCTGGCTTGTTTGGACACGCACTGGTACATTCACGGCACTTAGGCAGTAACGTGAGTCTCTTTCCTATTAGGAAAGGGGCCAGGATTTGGGGGGGCCAGGAGGGCGGCTTAAGCGGTAGTTTCTGAGATATTTCCTTCTGCCGCCACACCCTGCATGAAAGAGCAATATCCACGGTTTCAGCTGCTATCGCAAGGCTCCAAACGTCTCTCTTTTAATATAGATTGGTATCATTTTGCATTTTAAAGTAAAAACACGCTGCAAGCTGCAGACAGCTGTCGGTTGGCAGCTTTGTTTGAACATCTGGTATTGCTGGGCTGCTGTTCAGAGCGATCTAACTATGGGATTCATAAAGATTATAATCCAGGCTTTCAGATTCTCAACAGCCGCCTTGCAAAAAAAACGAGGGAGGGAGAAAACTCAGCAGGGAGGCGGCTGAGGGGTCCTCGGCATTCAGCAGGTCATGGTCAGTCCGCTCTTGGGTGCCAAGTGGTGGATGTCACCTTGGCTGCCCACAGGTGCAGACAGGCTGCTTCCATCCTGCAAAACGCCAGGCGTTGGGGAGCTGCAGAAGTGCAAATTTCTCTTTTTTTTCCCTTTTCCCCCCTTCTTTTTATTTTTTCCAGCTTGCGTGCTGAATCCAGTTGAGTCTCCTGCTCCTCTGGCTCTGGTGAGCTGAAGCCGCAGATTCTGCTGTGGCTTTGGGTAGATGTTTGTAACAGTTGTCGGCAGAATCAGGACTTGGTTTCTTTTTCTTTAAAGTGATGGAGGAGCCGAGGCTTGAAGTAAGCATCTTGGCATGTCAAAACCTCATTTCCGAGAGAAATTGAGTCCCCTTTTCTTGAAGCAATAGAAAGGTTGAGATAGCCACCTCTGTAAGCCCCATCTATCCCTCTGCGAGTCATGTACTTTTCTTGGCACCTTTGAGAATTAAGCGGCCTCTAAGCCCCTAACGGGTTTTATAAATCTTGTTAGTTGATCTGCATTTTTGCAAAGCTCTTTGAATCCAGCCTATTGGTGCATAAGTCACCTTGACTTTCTGCAAGGCTTTGACTCCCAACTCACTTTCAGGCTCCATTTGTCAGTTGGAGGTGCCCAAATAAACATCCCTCCCATTATCTTTATTAAAAAAAAAAAAAACAAACAGCAACCTGCCTGGAGAAATTTAGCTGTGCTCTAGTTGGTGCAAGCCAGTAATAGAGGTGTATGTAAAACCTGTTCTGCCCTTGTTTGTGTTGATTTAACTTACCAGTACAAATTAAAATAGCCTTGAGCAGTTGTAAGTTTCACTAGATCAGTTGGGAGGAAAAAAATAAAATCATGGCCTCCAAGTCAAAGCAGGGTTTTCCTTCTAGTGCTGCCAGAAGCCCGGAGAGGGCCTTTGTGCTGCCCATGCAGGTGGATCCCTCAGCTCTGGGTCACCAAACAGAATGCTGACAGGACACGTGGCTGCTGGTTGTTGCTTTTGCGCTTATCAGTGGTCTCATGGCTGGGATGTACGGGTGCACACAGGTGTCTCTGTGGCTGCTCTGCTCCTCGGTGGTATCCATGTTCCCCCAAAAACCTGCTCGTGCATCCCGATCCTCGGGCTGGGCTCTCTCTGGAGCAGAAATTAGAAATTAAGGAGGTAGGAAGCCAAAGGGGCTGTTGTTCAGAGCTCAGGTCTTCCTGTGGTGGGGCTGAGCTGTGGCAAGCATGGAGCAGAGGTCTTTGGGCAGGGGAGAGACAGCTCAGCCTGCAGTGGGAGGAAGGGTGGAAGAGGCTGACTGTGTTTCACCCCTGCAGGGAGAAAGTTCTGAGATCACACAGGCCAACTGGATCTTGAATCCAAGATGTTTATTAGGAAGACGGAGTGAGGGTTTCTCAATTTTGCAGGAGCTGCAGATGGGGGTGAGTTTGCTGCCAAGCGATGGGAGTGGGTCTTTGCAGGATGGCTGCTTTTGAAGGCAAGGCATTCCACCAGCTACAGCTTGGGGATGACTGTCCAGGACCTTGAGCTTGCAGCACATTGGGAAAATCTTGGGATTCAACAAAGCTAGATGAGGCTGGGACAAGAGCAGATCGAGGCAGGATCAGGGGTGCTGCCAAAGCCTGTTTATTTTTTTGTGGGAGTTATGGAAGGAGCAACTCACAGATGATACGTCAGAGGAACAGGGCTTGTGCGAGGAGCAGGATTTTGTGATCTGACTGAGTTTCAGCGTTGAACAACCTCCCATTTCTGCCCAGACTACCACCACTAGAGCTGTCGGAGTGCATCTGAGAGCCAGTCTGGGGAGGTGGTCCAGCCTAAAAGAGGCTGCTGGGTTTTGACTGGCTTAAATTTTCAGCTGGATCTGTGATGGAGAAGGGGCGGATGTATGGAAACAGAGGCAGAAGAAGGAGAAAGGAGGTTAGAGTCCTGGTAACATACATGGGAATTGGTTGAAACATTCCAGAAACCACAAGCACAGAGAGTGATGAAGGAGGAAAGGGCAGGACCACTTAAATGATCTCCTAGGCTCCAAAAAAGTGTGCAACCTGGTGAATTCCGGTCAGTGTAGCTGCAGGGCCCACTTGTATTTTCTCGTGTGGCAGGGAGGAAGCACAGGGCGATATTGGTCATCAGGGACAGATGTGCTCCAGGTGTTGGTGTCAGTCTGAGGTCCTAAGTGTCTGGAAACAGTTGCTGAGGGCGCTTGGGTCCGCATGCCTGAAACTTTCTGAGATGTTGCAAACCCCTGCACTTTCCCAGAGTGCCCCGGCAATGCCCCAGTGCTGGTGCTCTGGAACTGTTTGCTCAAAGGGTGTTTGGTGCTGGGTCATGCCGGGCAGGGCGGGCTTGTGCCAGGCCTGCAGCCGGAGCCCTGTGCCAGAGGCTCTTGGCACTGATTTATAAGCAGCCCCAAACCGGGACTGTTACCCCTAAAACCAAAAGAGGGAGGGGAAAAGAGCTCCTCCCTCACATCCCTGGTGGTGGAGAAGATACAGGCTCTGTCCTTCGTAAACACAGAACCCAGCCCTGTGACTCCTTCTGGTTCTCCGTGCTCCCAGGCGAAGGTGGCCTGCACTGTCCTCCCTCCCGAAGGCTTTCTGGGGAGGGCTGCTGGCCGGCATCCCCACCCAGGCCTGGATGGGGATCTCCCCTCCCTTCCCAGCAGAGAGAAAAAAGACTTCCTGAGCTCCTTGCTGCCCTGAGGGCCTGGTCACGCCTGCAGCTGCAGCCCTGGCAGCTCTCAGAGCTGACCTCTCCATCTTGCTCCTGCACCACCCAAAAGCTTCTGCTGTCCCTGCACCGTTGGGACAGAGCGCGGGAGCACGTTTTCCCCGGCCAGATGCTGTCTCTCCTGGCAGATCTGAGGCAGGAAGCAGGTGTGCTGGCCAAAGGTATGAGCATCACCAAGGCTCATCTTTGTCCTGTGGAGCCAGCAGCGTCAGTCGGGACTTGGGTGGCTGCATGCTTGGCATGCAAACCAGCTCCTCTGTCCCTGTAATCATTATCTTCCCGGTCTGTTCCCAGCTTCTTTCTTCCTCTCCTCCCCATGCTGTGAGTGAGTCTTGAGCCCCAAGTCTGACGGAGGTGGCTCGCCGCACTTTCACTGTCTCTTGCTGTGCTTTACACAGGGTCAGCCTGTCCGATGCTGGCCCGTGATGAGCACAGCCTCGCTCATAGCCTCCAACACGCTGCAAAAGTGGCTTTGGTGTTCAGGGCACCTCTGTTTTGGGGAGCACATCGCCCATACTGGGCACCCTGTGTCAGGAAGGCTTCTGCCTCCAGGACCTGTGGGGCTGCTGGCATTGAGGGGATGCTTCTGCAGCAATTGGCCTTGTCTGCTTGCTCCTTAATCCTCCTTATCCCCCTTTTCCCCTTGAAGCAGCTCTTTGTCCCTGCTCAGAGGACGCTGACAGTAGTGGCAGCCAGGCCGTGGCTTGAAGTTGGTGTCTGAAGGCGGCATGGAGAGCTCCAGCCTCCTTCCCCCATTTGTGCAAGAGTCATAGCTGTGAGTAACCCGCGTGGCAGCAGGGAGAAGGGGGTACACAGGCCGGAGAGGCAAATTAACATCCTCAAGGTCCTTCTGAAGGTCGCTTTCTGACAGAGAATAGGTCCCCATTTCCTGGCCTCCAGAAATCGTGCTGCTGGCCCCATGCAACACAGTGCCTTCTATTTTGCCCTTACTAACGAGTTCTTCCTTTCTGCCGGGTGTAAACAAGGGGAAGAGCCATCCTGGTCTGTGAGCACCAGGACAGCCCTGCCACAGTCTGGGGTCTGCCAATGTAAGGCTGTGTGGAGGAGCATGGTCTGCCATGGCTGCCGTCCCGGGCTGCCACAGGGTCATGCCACAGGGTCAAGGGCCGACCTGAATACTGGTGAGCAGATATGAGTGGTGTGAGTGGTGGCTCAGGGGAAGCCTCCGGCTGCTGTGTGCCAGCCAAGCTGTAGGCTTAGCCTGATGGTTTCTCCTCCTTGCCATGTTGAGGATGGCTTAGAGACCAGGCAGCATCATGCAGGGAGATGGGGACAGGCAGGAGGCATCTCCACCCACCCCAGTGTGAGAACAGGGTGGAGAGCTGCTCTTGTAAGAGGCACCCTGCATCCTGTTCCCCCAAGTTAGCACTGCATATTCAGCCTCCAGCCCTTTTCCATGAAGCACCAGCTCTCCCAGTGCTCAGAGGGTCCCCTGATTCTAGCAAGGGGGTTTCCTTGATGCCTGCACACTGTTTCTGCTGCTCCCATCCCTTCCTAGCAAGGGCAGCTATTAATATCCCGGAGGCTGTTCCCCTCCCTTCTTCCTTCCCCTGCCGGGGATAAACTCTGTGCAGGGAGCACCGTGAGAAAAGCTAAACCCCGGCACAGCATGTGCTCTGGGATGGCTGGGGAGGTGAGGCCTCTTGCTCTGGCCTGAGATCTTTCCTCCTGCCTGGTCTTTACTGTAAATGTGTGCAAGACAAAACCCAAACCAGAAAACATTTCCTTCCTGTCCCTGTAAGTGGATCAGTTTCCTGTGAGTGCCACAGGGACTGTGGGGAGTTTGAAGAAGGTGCTTTTGCCTGGATCTGGTCAGCAGGAGACTGTGGGGGCATGGGAAGGATGCTCCAGGGGGGTTTAGGCTATAGGGCTGGGTCCCCTCAGGCTGCAGTGGTGTGGGATCTTGTGGTTTGAGATCTTGGTTTTGGTGGGCACAGGGGTGCCATGCCCCAGAGCTGTGCAGTGTCAAGGTGCCAGTGTGTTGGCAGGTGGGGGGTCCTTTGAGGAGGGATGAGAAGGGCTCATTGCATGGGTTTTTCTCAGAAAACTGGCCAGCGGACAGTGGAGCCGGGCTGGGGAGCGGGAAGCCTGCGAGTGGGAGGCGCAGGGAGGTGAAAGGTTGCTCTCGCCTCCTTGGTCTAGGGCTTTCTTTCAGAGCATTAAAATTCAGGCGCTGTGACTTCATGCCTGTCTCCAGCAACGTGCCGGGATGAGGGTCTCAATGGGGGCCCTTGATCCCAGTCCCTGGGCTGAGCTGCAGGTGTCTGGAGCCATTCCCGCAACAGGCATCTGCCCTTCACGGCTTCCTTGCTCTGGTTCTACCTTCCTCCTCCTCCTCGCCCTTGCTCCCCCTCATGATCTGAGCTGCTCCCTCCGTTCTGGCTTTCCGGTGGCTGCAACAATGTCCTTATTCACTTGGTGGCTGGGATTTGGCGGCGAGGGGAAGGCCCGGGTGCAGAGAAGGAAGGAGAGAGGCAGAGAAGTGTCCTGGGCCAGCCATCCAGCTGTGGCTAAAGGCATTCTGTGGGACAGTCTGGCTCTCTGCACCCCCCGCTTTTCTACAGGAACAAGGGCTGTGAGCTCTTGTGGTTTGTCCACCTGCCCTCCTGTAGTGCCCTCCTGTAGTACCCTCCAAACCCACAGCTGGTTTCAGCCCAGTTTATTGGGAATTAGCATCCTGCAAGTGCCCCTCAAGTCAGTGTGCAGAGACGTGGTTGCTCTTGCTGGGGGAACGGCCCTGAAGGATGCACAGTGCTTATTAGACATCAGAGGAGCTCCATGGGCTTCATTTCCCCCATGAACACAGCAAGGCTTTTCACTGCTCCTACTCTCATTTAAAACCAGAGCTGCTCGGCGGGTCATGGGGAACCTCTCTGGCTTTGGTGAAGCTGCCAGATTCCTTCCTGATCCCGCTGGACGCTGGGCAGGGACTGGTGGGCGCTCAGGTCCCCGGGAAAGGGGTGCCCACAGGCTCCCCCACTGCCTCTCCCTGGGAGGCACGCAGGGACCCTGGCTGTCATTGGGGCGGGATTTTATTGCCCCGGTGCCAGCCCCATGGCCACGGGCTTCAAAGGGGGGACAAGGGGCATGCTGGGCTCCAGGCGGGGCAGGGACATAATCTGCCATTATTATGGGCTCAGCAGTGACCGCAGACTTCACCCTGTCCTGCAGAAGAGGACAGTGGTGAGACCAGCCTAAGATAAGCCAGGGAGACATCTTTCCCATAGATTTCTCCCTGCCTGGGAGGTCTCAGGTGGGTGTGAGTTTTTTGAACACCCCAGTGCTCCCCTTTGCAGTGGGGGTGGCCCCCCAGGCAGCTGAGCTGGCCTCGTGTGTGTAACACAGCCGGTGCTTGCGGTGCTGCAACCCCATGATGACTCTCAGATGAGGAGCCCAGATGCCCCGTATTGTCCAAGCTGTTAAATTCTTCATTATGATTTTCTGTCTTGCACCTGCTGGCATTTAATCTTTTAGAAGTACTGCTCTGTTTGGGCAGCCCTGTCCCCTGACAAACGTTTCCCCATCCCCTGCTGGGGGGCTGGATGTGTCCCACACTGGAATAGCTGCTGGGAGTTGGGGCTGGTGCAGAGCTGCCTGCGTGCAGGTTCAGGGGGACAGACCAGGAGGTGCGCTAAGGTGTACACAGGTGAGGGTGGTTTCCTCCCAGCAAGCACTGGGCAGATAGTGATGGTCAGCAAGCCTTTCCCCGGCACGAGCCTGTGGAGACCAGCTGTGCACATCCTTTCTGGAATGAGACCTTGGAGTGCTTGCTTTGCTTCCCGCAGAGCTGACCCTCCAAGGAGCATTTCTCTCACAGTGCATGACCTCAGTACCCCAGACCCACCCGACTTGCTGTGGTTGCTCCCCAGGGTTCACTCTGCTCCACTGACACTGGGGCTTCTGATCAGTGAGCAAAGGATAATGTCCACTCATTTCTCCTTCCACCTTTGGCGGTCTTGCTCCTGCATGGGGTTGATGCCCATGGTGTGTTTGCAGAGAGCCCTGCTAACCTCCTCTTAGGTCTCAGCCTTTTTTCCTCACCCCCTTTATCTTTTTCCATGAAGAGGGGTGAGAGTACTTGCAACTCCAGCAGAATAAGCTGATGTCCAGCACTAGCCCCATCTGGCTGGGGCCTGCAGGGTCAGGATGGGCCAGCCACTTACCCCAGCCACAGATTAACTTAGTAATTAATTAGATGAGTTTTCTCTCAGCTGGTGTTAGAATACAGAGCATTTTTGGTGGCCATTTCTCAAACTAGCAGTGTGTCTTAGAAAAGACAGATTGGGATCACGGAGTTGCTCGGAGCCCGGGAAGGGTGCCTGTACGGAGGGAGCTGCAGTTCTACCCAGCATCAAGGTCATGCATGAAATATGAGAAATTACCCTGAGAAATTCTGATCCTAGAGGAGGAGGAGGTTCATGACTTCAGAAATACCAGATTTGGGAGGGGATGGAAGGGGAAGGGATATATTTTCCTTTTCAAAATACCTAAGGAATTCAGGCCGTGCTGCAGAGACAATGAGATTTCACCCCTTGGTGCCAGAAGGGATAGTTCATACCCATGTGTCTTGTTAAGATTTCTGTTGCCATGGGTGAAAAGCCATCCCATCCTGCTGCAATCCCAGGCATGTACAGTTTTAAAATCACCCTAAAATCAAGAGAGTGGCTCAAATGTGAAATTTAAAGAAAACTCTGCATGTCCTCTATTCTCTCTGGTTTCTGTGGCTTTAGGTTAGATTTTGGTCACTTTTTCCAGCTGTGAGTGGCTATGAAATTAACTTATAGATATATAAACTTATTTATATATATATATATTTATGTATATGTTTGTGATTTCACATAGTTGTATGATTCCAGGAGTGGAGTGCCCTGAGGTTTGTTACAAAACACAAAGGTTGGCAGCTCTGCCATGGCAGCTGCAGGGTGGTGGGAAGGGGATGATGGTACGTGCATGTCCGGGGCTGTTCGGTCCATCCCTCGGGGGACCTTCACACCAGTGGGTCTGGCAGGATGGCCTCTGCCTGCCTCATGCCTGGCAACAATGGAAAATCCTGCTTTCCCCCCATGAGAGCATCCCAACAACACTGGAGGGGGCGAGCCAGAGCTGCCTCAGGGTGGCTCCACACTGGACACTTGATGTGTACGCTGGGGCAAGATGGGGATTTGGCCTCTGCACCTGCACCTGCATTTTTCCCCAGCCCTGCCTCAGCTGGTGACCAGTGGAGGTGGGCAGGGGACCCAGCTGCTCCTGGCAGCCCCACTGGACTCGGCTGTTCTCCCAGTGGGTTGGTGCGGGGTGGGTCTGGCTGCTGGTGGTGGGGACAGCAAGTCTCTGGCAGCAAGGAGGGAGGTGTAGGGAAGGGCTCGGTGCGAAGGCTTGCTGTATCTTTTGGCTCTCAGTCTGCGCTGCAAGAACTGCCCCTGCTCCGGGGCTCAGCCGGCCTGCAAGCAGGGATGCAGAAAAGCATCTCTTTCCCTGGAGCAGGTGGCTTTCCCATCAGTCGACTGTGATTTTCAGTGGGGAAATCCCAGCCTACAGATGCTGGAGCAGGACCCAGAGCTGGGTGTGCTGCGCTCCACACCAGGCCCACGCAGAGGGATGTTGCAAACTGTGTTCTCAGCCAGCGGTGCTTGGGAGCAGGTTGTGTTCGTGTGCACCTGCCTGTGCCGCTGCGGAGCAGGTTGCTGCCCGCCGCCTTTCTGCCTGTCTGCGTGGGGCTGCTGCCTGCCCCCTCACAGCTCTGCCCGGTGCTGGACCCAAAACCCCAGCTGAGCTCCCAGAAGAGCCACAAGCAGCCCCACACACTGGCCTGGCTGCCAGCAAAGGACCTGGGGTGCAGTTCTTGCCTGCGCCCTTGGCTCTCTACAGGCAAATGGTGTTGCACTCACTCTCTGGAGCTCAATTCACACCATACTTAACCTGGTAGCAGGTTGCAGCCTCCCAGCACTGCAGCAGTGCAGATAACAACCCTTTTATGGTGAAAAAAGGATTTTTTAAGCATATGCATCAAATCTTTCTCTGTGTGGATGCTCTCACCTATTCAGCTGGTCTTAAAAACAGCATCAGCGATGCCCTTGGATGCCCTGCTCGCAGGCCTGTGTGTTTCTGCACGCACACGCCAGCAAACGTCCCCCCATGCCTGGGGATCCACATCGCTGTCGCTGCTCCTTAGCCACTATTTCAGTGGATGTGCTATCTGTCTGTCCGTCTGTGTGTGTGTGCGTGGGTGGGTAGACGCCGAGCATGCATGTGGAGCGCAACTGTGAGTGGGAAGCCGGGTTTTTTTAGCTTCTCGTTATTAGTGGTAGGAGCCCAGCGGCAGTGAGGCTGGAGGTACCCGAGACCTTAAAAAAAACAACAGGAGGGAGGAGGCTTCGCATTCCTGCTGCCGAATTGAGTCGGAGGTGACAGCCTTTCCCTGCAATGCAATTAAGCCCAGCAGCGCCTCTGCCACCCTCCCCCTCCCGCCTCGTCCAGGAATTAATTACTTGATTATAAATCCCCGAGTGGTGGTTTATAATAGCAATAATCCCCTCGAAATTCATCCTTGCTGGCAGTTTCTTCCCATCTTGCCCCCATCATTGAGAATCTCTATCGCTGCCTCTCCATGCCAGGCGAAGCCTGTCTCCTCACCCCACTGGTGTGGTGGCCTCCCCCCCAGAAAACCACAGAGGGTAAGAATTAGGAGTTGATTTTGAAGGATGTTTTGGGAAGCCCTGCCCCTGCTCACAGGAAGGGAGCCATTCTCTCATGGGTAGCGGGTTTGGTCCTGGCCAGGGAAGCGTGCGGGAGCAAGGTGCTCATGCTGATTGCTGGGGATAATGTTTTGTCCCAGTTCTTAGATCGATGACCCATCCCCAGCCCCAAGGAGAGGGGGCTGGGGGCTTCCAGTGTGGCAGGGGGAGGCCCTGTTCCTCCTCTCTCTGTCCCTCCCAATTACACTGATGCTGGCTCTGGGGCTTGTCACAGAGGCAGGGAAGGGAGAAGGGATTTGGCGTGGTGTATGGGGGCGTGAGGGGGGAAGCGATGTCTTATGGGAGCCTGCCAGCAGAACGTGATGGGTCTCAAAATGGGGCTGCTGTAGTGAGAGATGAGCCTCTCCATGTCCTCCCCAGGATCCCCAAGGCTTGGCAAGGGAACATCCCCATTCAGGGGTCCCAAATCAAGGTCCTCAACTGATCAGGCAGCCCAGCACTCGCGGAGCCTCTGCACAGCCATTGAGATAGCAAGGTTTCCAACTCCACCAGCCATGTGTGGGCTCTCACCTTGGCAATGGCATCCTGCTGGGCAAAAGCCCTGTCCCTTCCAAACTGTGCGGGCAGAGCTGGTGCAGGTGGCACCGAAGTTTTCTGTCATGTGTGGCCACCAGGCTCTGACAGCTGCTTTTCTCTCCCATCTCTGCAGAAGATGCTGATGAAGCAGCAGGACCGCCTGGAGGAGCGGGAGCAAGACATTGAAGAGCAGCTCTACAAGCTGGAATCGGATAAACGGCTGGTTGAGGTAACTGGTGCTTCACCCTGTTGTGGCCAGCTCCAGGAACTGTCACCACATGGCATGATGGGGACAGGCTCCCAGGGCAAAGGGGCAGGGTGGCCAGGGAGGAGGGAAGACATGCAGGGGAAGAGCGAGCGGCCAGCCAGACCTGCTGTCTCCATTCCTGTCCTGGCAGTCATACTTTTGGGAGATGAGATGTGTTTGGGGATGTCCTGCAGCCCTGTGGGTCGCAGGATGAGTTGGGAGGCAAGGAACGAGGCTGTCCTTAAATATCAGGTGGCCCCGCCTGCCTCAGCTCAACACAGCCTTCCCCAGGCCACCTACTTCATCCTGAGTGGGAGGGAAGGGTCTGGAGATGGCAGATCCCTGAGTAAAACCCAGAAACACCCAGGAGGTAGAAGAGCAGGTCGTGTTTTTCTGGGACACAGGTTAAACAAGATCAGCTCATGTCCTTAAAGGACCTCAGCCTCCCAGAGCGTGGAGGGAAGGGCTGTGGAGCATAATGTGACCCCAGCCTGGGGTGGGGATGCAGACAAGGATGGGGATAGGAATGGGGACGAAGATGGAGACAGGCAGGGTTTTTCAAGGGAGCGCACCTGCCTCAGTGGTGCAGCAGTTTGCTGCTTGACATTAGTTCTCTGGAGGTGATTCCCATCTAGACCCCAGGAGGTAGGTCAAAGGGATCTGCTGGATGAACCAAACCTCCACAGTGGCCCTGTTGGGAGTCTGGCACATAGGGTCCCACGTGACAGCTGACTGCAAGGTTTGGTGTGTGTGGGTGTGGCAGGAGAGCAGAGCTGTGGGGAGCTCTTGGGTCGCACCCATCCCTGCTGGAGAAAGGACCTAGGTGTCCTGGGGCATCATGGCGGAGGTTGGAGGGCACTGAGGGGTTGACCCTGCTCCTCTCCCCCAGGAGAAGGTAAGCCAGCTGAAGGACGAGGTGCGCCTGCAGTACGAGAAGATGCACCAGATCTTGGATGAGGACTTGCGGAAGACCATGGAGATCCTGGACAAGGCCCAGGCCAAGTTCTGCAATGAGAACGCAGCCCAGGTCCTCCACCTCAATGAGCGCATGCAGGAGGCCAAGAAGCTCCTCAGCTCTGTCCAGGTTATGTTTGACAAAACTGAGGACATCAACTTCATGAAGGTGAGATGACCTGCCCGTGCTGGGGGTGGGAGTATGCCAGGGGCAGGTCTGGTTGTGTAGGGAGCATTGCAAAGTGGGCTGGGGGCACTGATGGGGACTTGCTGGTGCCTCTGGAGGGCTCAGCAGTGGGGGAAGGTGAGGAAGAGTCAGGCAGGCTCAGTGCCGGCCTCATACGAGGAGATGCCACAGCTGAGGATGGGGTTGGGGCAGCCTGTGCTGCGGGGAGAAGGGCTTTGGCACCCTTGGGCAGCCTGTCCCCTCCTGCAGGGCTGCAGAAGGTGACACCAAAAGGGGAGGTGGTCACTGGGGCAGGGACTGTCCTTACTGACCAGGGCTTCTCCTTCCCCTCCTAGAACACCAAGTCTGTGAAAATCTTAATGGACAGGTAAGTGTGGCAGGGCAGGCATGTTCGGGGGAATGGAGGGTGTCATGGGGGTAGCAGCAGCACAACGTCTGAAAGAGGAGCCAGCACCATGGATTCTGCAGGGGCTGGGAGAGGCGTGCTCCATGCCTCAGTTTCCCTCTATGTCTGGGAGAATAAAAACTCCCCTCCTGGGGGTGTTGAGTCAAGTCCTCTACTTGGACTACAGGAATGCAGTGATGTGTTTGTGGAAAAGCAGAGCTGGGACCCAGCACCCCAGCCAGGATGGGACCAGCCGGGTTGGGGTGCAGGGCTCAGTCCAGCTCTGCTCTCCTTCTCCTTGCTCCAGGGCCTGGGGTTAAAGCCAGCGCTAGCAGAGCGGGGGCGAGATGGGGTGGCGATGTGGGGCGATACAGGGACTATGGGAGGTGCATGTTGGCACAGGACATTCACAGAGCGGCTGGATGGGGAAGGTCCTGCTGGGAGGGGACTGACCCATTGCAGAGGGCCACCTCCCTGCTGCCCTTGGCACTGCCTCCCTGGGGAAGGGGTTCGGCCCAGGGAAGGTGCTGGGGAAGGAGCATGGGGGCTTCGTGACCCTCCCCTGAGTGTGCTTTGTCCCTCACACCTCTCCTCTCTGCCTGCGGTCCCCAACAGGACCCAGAACTGTACAGGTGGCAGCCTGCCCCCACCCAAAATCGGCCACCTCAACTCCAAGCTCTTCCTGAATGAGATCGCCAAGAAGGAGAAGCAGCTCAGGAAGTTGCTGGAAGGTGGGTGAAGCCTGAGGGGTGCCGAGGAGGGGCACGGGACCTGGCTACCTCCTGTATCCATAGCTGGGTGCCATGCAGATGGATCCCAGTACAAGAGAGTGGGGAGAGCTGTCGGGATGCAGGGACCCCTGGGAACCCCTGTGTGGTCAGTGGGGACACAGAAATGCTGTTAAGCCAGCTCCTGGCTCTCCTCAGGACATTCTCCTTGTCTTGTGAAGCAGCTGTGTTTTGGAGTGACACGCAGGAGAGCTGGCCATTGGCAGGAAAAGTTGGTGTAAAGATGGGGGTCAGTGTGTGGGCAGGGACAGCCAGGGCCCAGTGTGGTCCCACAGCCCCCAGCACACACATGGGAGCAGACCACGTCGTGTGGAGGCTTCCCAGTCCTCTCTCCTTGGGGGATTTGGGTTTGTCACCCAGGCTGTCCTGCTTTGATCCTATTATGGACCGTGGTCACAAGCTGTGCACGGTCTCAGCCTGAGCACATGTTTGCAGAACAGTGCTTGGGGCCACTCTGAGACTGCCGGACAGGTCCCAGCACAGACCCTGCAGAGTCACCTGCGTATGGCTGTGTGCCCAGTTTGCTGCTGGTTCGGCAGGCTGGGGGACCCTCTGCTCATGTGGGGCTGGAGCGTGGGTCTCGGGGCTTTGCTGCAGGTTCATACCAGCAGCCAGAGCACTGCAGAGCTTTGCCGTGCTGTGCCTGACGTGGTCCCCCTCTCCTTCTGCAGGTCCTCTGAGCACCCCCGTCCCCTTCCTGCAGAGCATCCCCATGTACCCCTGCACCGTCAGCAACTCCGGCGCGGAGAAGCGCAAGCACTCCACCGCCTTTCCGGAGGGCAGCTTCCTCGAGCCATCGTCTGGGACTGTGGCGAGCCAGTACATGAGCCAGGGCGCTTCAGCTGGCGAGGGGCAGTCTGCACAAGCCATGGTGCCTTGTAGCTCCACACAGCACATAGTTGGACTTCCCAGCGGCCCACAGCCAGTGCACTCAGGCTCCGTCTTCAACCCATCTCACTACCCCAACACCACGTCATCTCAGCAGTCCGTGCTCTCCCAGTACAGTGGGCGCAAAATCCTCGTCTGCTCTGTGGATAACTGTTACTGTTCCTCCGTGTCCAACCATAGCGGGCACCAGCCCTACCCGCGGTCAGGGCACTTCCCCTGGACAGTCTCCTCGCAGGAGTACTCCCACCCGCTGCCACCCGCCCCCGCCGTCCCCCAGTCACTCCCGGGACTTGCCGTGAGGGAATGGATTGACGCATCCCAGCAGCACGGGCGGCAGGATTTCTATAGGGTCTACGGCCAGCCGTCGGCGAAACACTACGTCACCAGTTAACCATCACGCTCTCCAGAGAGTCCCGTTCAATGACGTGTTTGGAGAGAAAAGTCTGGTTTGGTTTGGCTTCTTTTCCCCTCCCCTTTTTAGATGAAATCCAATTTTTTCCCCACCTTGTACCCCTCCAGGATTTTGGGGAGGGCTGTACTTTCATCTCTCTCTCTTTTTTTTTTTTTATCCTTTTAAAACAAAATAATGATATTTTGGTTTTCCTTTTAATTCCTTTTTTTAATTTAATTTTGTAAAGTCCTTCCTGCCCCTCCCTGGGAAAAGACGAGAGAGAAATTACTGAGAAAAAATTGATGGGGATTTCAGTCGGGCATCTGGGTCTGTGCATCATGCTCTTCCTCGCTCCTCTCTGCCTTTGGAAAACTTCAGAAGGGACAATGGCACCTTCTCTCTTTCCATTTCTCCGAGTTCGTTTTTTCTGGTTTGGTTCAGTTTTTCCCCTTTCCCCACCCCCATCTTTCCCTTTTTAAAAAGAAAAAAAGAAAAAAATCTATCATTGATTCAGTATGAAATGATACTTGTAGATTTTGGGTTTGTTACTTTTTTTTTTTTTAAAGGCTGATTTTTTTGTGTTACGAGGCCACTTCTCATGCATATTGGCTTTTTTTTTTTCTT